>JAGFNQ010008354.1:0-40733 GCA_024364735.1 Boesenbergia rotunda | reverse complement strand
TTGCTCTTACTCCACGGCATGTCCTTGAGGTGGACGATCCCTTGATCCTTCGGTGGATCATGCCCCGACAATCTTCGGCTAAGTTTTTCTCCTTCTCGGTGGAGAACAACCTCTCACAATCCTTCTTCCTCCTTACAATATGGAGCTAGGGTTTTGGGAGGAAGGTGAGCACTTAGAGCTTGAGCACTTGAGCACTAGAGAGAAGATCTTACAATAAAGAACTAACCTCTTCCAAGTCTTAAGCTCCCACTTAAATAGTGGAGAGAGCTGTTAAACAAACAACCCAACCCCGACATCAGTCGACTGCCCCCAGGGCCAGTTAATTGATACCTCAGCCAACGGCTAGCTCAACAGCTCTAATTCGAACAGACCAGTCGACTGCTCTGGAGGCTAGTCGACTGCTCCCGACTGTTCGACCATACAAAAAGATGAGTCGACTAGTGTCCATACCAGTCGACTACTACAGTGCACTCTCAGTAGTATCAGTCGACTGGTTCCCTTGCCAGTCGACTGCCCTACTTACATATGCACTCAAACTCATTCCAAAGTTCATCCTTCGCGTATGCCTTGAAGTCCACTTCCTCGGCTTACCCCTTGAAGTTCTCTTCCTTCGGCTCTCATCCCTCGGATGCGCACACAAGCCCACGGCTTGCCTCCATGCCATCCTTCGCGTATGCCTTTGAAGTCTACTTCCTCGGCTCGCCCTTGAAGTCCTCTTCCTTGGCTCTCGTCCCTCGAATGCTACACTTCGTTACTCCATGTGTGATTCACAAAGTCCTGCACGACTCAAGCACACATATCAACTCACCATGAAAACCTAACTTAATCATATTGGCACACACATCAAAACCCATGATCTATCCGATCAACCTTGGGTCGATTGCACCAACAATCTCCCCCTTTTTGATGTGTAGCAATATGTTTAAGTTAGGTGCAAAGATAATTGAAAATTAAAAGCATAGCAAACTAAGAAGCATAAACATACATCCTCCCCCTTAACCTATGCTTTATCATATGATTTTCAATTTTCGGCATAAACATAAAGAATTAAGTTAAAAACTAACTTAAACCTTTGAATTCTCTCCCTTTGACACCATCAAAAAGATTGCCCCAAGAAATATGACCCTTTGGTATCAATTAGGGACACTTTTTATTTTCTGAAAATCCCCAGAAATCAAAAAATTCAGATGCTAGTCAACTGAATCAGTTACCAGTCGACTGACCTTTGCAAAATGCCAAGTCATAGAATGTTCGGTCGACTGGTCTCTATACCAGTCGACTGATACCTATCAGTCTAAAATTTCAACCTTTCAGAAATGCATAGAAAATTTCATAAAATTAAAAAAAATATAAAATTTTACAAACATATTTCTTGTGATGTTTTCTAACAGAAAAAAATATATTTTCATGAAAAATCCAAATATATTTGACTTTTTGACCAAAACTCAAATTTTTTGAAAATACTCAATTTTGTATCAAACTTACATCCTAGTTTTGAAACCATGTGTTTTGCAAACCTATGTCATAGCAAATAAAACACAGAAATATTTTCAAATCATTTGAAATGTCCAACTATGATCTATGGGCAAGAAGTCATTAATTAAACATTTGCTTTCCCCATAGTTGGCCTATTATCACTAATAGGATACATCCAATAACTCATCAAAATGCCACAAACATAAGTGAGTTATTTGTATCATCCTAACATCTCATATGCATAAATGCAATCATAAATAAAAATAATATGAGATGTATTAAAGGTACATCCTATTTGAACCATTTTATCGAGAATTTCTACTTGGGCTAAAATACTCCCCCTTAGTGCCTCAAGTCAACAAATTTTCAAAAATTTTAACAACTTGGTTGACTCAACCCAAATCCTCTAATCCTTGAGGATTGACTTTGGTACCCAATAGAAGTGTTTCCTAATTGGGTTGACCAAGTACTCCTTGGGGATCCATTTCTTACTTAGAATTTTGGTTTTTGCTTGTCCTCTAGCAAGTAGACAATGATAGGTTTTTTCCATTTCTAGACTTCCCAAAACCTAATCCCTCTTTCTTAAAACTTGTCCTTTGGCTCTCAATGATCATATCTAGTGTCTTTGAGCCTAGTTCAAATTTTCTAAGGGCTTTGGTAAGACTATCTACCTTTTTCCTTAATTCCTTATTTTTTTCTTCTAAGCATGACTCATTTGAAATAGAGGAAGAAACATGCACATCATCTTTAATTTTCATGGATTCTAATTTTTCCTTTAGCATGCAAATTTCATTTTTCAAATCCTTAATCTTCTTGCTAGCCTTAAACAAATCATCATTAGTACTAGAAATTATTTTTACAAGAGTAGAAGTAGGTAAATTGTATACCTCACTTACCGAGACATTCGATTCCGAAGTTGAGCCTCCCTCTTAACTTGAGCTCCCTTCATCTTCACTTGAGCTCTTTTCTTCTTCAAATTCGGATGACATGGAGGCAATGTCGTCAATTCCCATTAGTGGAAAATGGGACACGTGATGTTCCTCTTCCTCCGATGAGGAAGAATCATCCCATGTAGCCTTCAAATTTTGCACCTTCTTCCCCTTCTCTTTTGATTTCTTATTTTCTTCTTTCTTCTTTTCTTCCTTCTTCTTCAAGAGGGGGCATTCATCTCTCATATGTCCTTCTCCTTGACAATTATAGCAAATAATCATCCTTGTCCTACTTTTGCTCCTTGACCCTTTCCTACCATGAGATTTGTTAGTAGAAAAATGTTTAAATGCTTTTCTCATTTTTTTTTACCATGTAGGCTTCCGCATCACTATCCATTGATGCACTTGACTCCTCGGAATCGGATGAGGAAGTCTTCTTCTTTTTACCTATTCCCTTGTTTGCCACAAGGGTGATGGTCTTCGATTTGTATACTGTTAGGACCGTGACCGCCAAGCTAGAGGGGGGTGAATAGCTTTTCAGACACATCTCCTTAGACAGAGGAATTCCATGCTTGAAAGGTAGAAAACCCTTCATGGAGTTTTCCATGCTAAAACGAGCCAGGACAGTGTCAATGTATGAAGCTTAGGATAAGCACAACATCCTTTTATGGCGATCCCTTATAACCTTGATCCCAAGGATGTGTCCCGCTTCTCCTAAGTCCTTCATATCGAATTGTTTGGACAACCAAACCCTTACCTCTAACAACACTTTGACATTGTTGCCAATTAACAAAATATCATCTACGTAGAGTACAAGAAACACCACTACATTTCCGTCACACCTCTTATATACACATGACTCATCCAGGCTTTGAATAAATCCATATGACTAGATTACTTCATCAAAGCGGATGTTCCAAGATCACGAAGCTTGCTTTAATCCATAAATGGATTGATTAAGCTTGCACACTAGATTCTCTTTGCCCTTCGCAATGAACCCTTTTGGTTGCTTCATGTAGATGGTCTCTTCAAGACTTCCATTAAGGAAAGCTATCTTGACGTCCATCTGTCATACCTCATAATCCATATGAGCAACAATAGATAAGAGAATCCAGATAGACTTAAGCATGGCTACCGGCAAAAAGGTCTCCTCATAATCAATACCCTCTTTCTGAGTATACCCTTTCGCAACAAGTCTAGCTTTGAAGGTCTCAACCTTCCCGTCTGATCCTCTCTTTCTCTTGTAGATCCACTTGCATCCAATGGATTTTACTCCATTAGGTGGTTCTACTAGCTCCCAGACATGATTAGAATCCATAGATTCTATCTCAGAGTTCATTGCCCTTTGCCATGAATCTGCATCCTTATCTTGGAGGGTCTCGTCATAGGTCCAGGGATCTAGTTCATGTTCACCAGGGACCAAGTCCGAAGACTCTCCCAAAAACATGAACCTTTCTGGCTGTCTAACAACCCTCCCACTGCGACGAGGTACCACCTGTGTATCTTCTGTGACACGCGGTGCAGTGACTTGTGGTGTATCCTCTTGTACAGTTGGTCCTAAGGTTGGAACAACCCCTCTTAATTCTTCAAGCCCTAGTCTACTCCTAGGCTTGTGGTTCATCACATAGTCTTCTTCTAAGAATCTGGCATTCGTGCTAACGATTACCTTCTGATCCTTAGGACAGGCCACCTTTCTCCCTCTAGGATAGCCTATGAACAGACGTACTTTCGTACGAGATTCCAACTTATCAGTATCTCCCTTCAGCACATGTGCTGGACTACCCCAAATCTGAACATGTCCTAGACTAGGCTTTCGCCTAGTCCATAATTCTGTGGGAGTAGAAGGGACTGACCTAGATGGTACCAAGTCCAGAATGTATGCTGCCGTTTCCAGAGCATATCCCTAGAATGAATAAGGTAAGTCAGAGTAGCTCATTATTGACCTAACCATCTCCATAAGAGTCCTATTCCTTCTTTCTGCCACACCGTTCTGTTGGGGTGTACTGGGTGCAGTCAGCTGGGACTGAATCCCAGCTTCTGATAAGTAGGTCCTGAACTCACCCAAGAGGTATTCGCCACCATGATATGATCGCAGTGTCTTGATACTTTTACCTCGATGCTTCTCCACATCAGCCTTGAATTCTTTGAACTTATCAAAGCATTCAGACTTACGGCGCATCAGGTAAATGTATCCATACCTTGAATAATCGTCAATAAAAGTGATGAAGTATTCAAAGCCGCCTCTAGCTTGGATGGACATGGGACCACACAGATCAGAATGAACTAGTTCTAACACATCTTTGGCCCTATACCCCTTAGCCTTGAAAGGCCTCTTAGTCATCTTACCTTCCAAGCAAGACTCACAGGTCGGGAAGTTTTCCACCACCAATGAACCCAAGGGTCCATCGGCTATCAACCTCTGAATCCTACTAAGGTTAATATGACCAAGCCTAAGGTGCCAAAGATATGTCTAGTTCATTTTAGAAGGCTCCTTTCTCTTATTTAGGTTAGATGATGAGTTATTGACCTCTGTTTGCATCGTGGGAGTTTTTAGTTCTAGAGTATATAGATTGCCAACCATAGTACCTGAACAGATAATCTCTCTCTATTATTAAAAGCAATAGAATATCCATCCTTTATTAATTTAGAAACCGAAATTAAATTCTTTCTAAAAGATGGTACATATAAGCAATCTCTCAAGACCAACACTCTATTTCTCTCAAACGATAAATAAAAGTCTCCCACTGCAACTGCTGCCACCTCCGTAGCATTGCCCATGTAGACCACGATTTCCCCATCAGCTAGCCGTCGGGTTTCCTGGAACCCCTGCAGAGTATTGCAGACATGATCAGTGGCTCCCGTATCTACACACCAGGTACTGGTAGATAGCACCGCTAAACATATTTTAACGACTAAGCATGAAGAAATACCTTTGTCTTGACGATGGGGACAGTTCGCCTTCCAGTGTCCAGTTTGCTTACACGTGAAGCACTTGCCTTTCGGCTTCTTCACACCAGTCCGTGGTCCCTGCGATCCAGCCGCCTTCTTGTACCCACCTTGTTTCTTCTTCTTCCTGCCTTTCAGCACAGAAGTAGAAACCTTGAGTGACCAAGGCTTGTGAACTCTGACGAAAGAGTCCCTCTGTCACCTGGAGTTCTCCTAGCAATTCCCCCAACGTATACTCATGCTTATTCATGTTATAGTTGAGCCGGAACTGCTCAAAAGTCCTAGGCAGATATTGGAGTATTATATCGACCTGGGTTTCCCCGTCAATTTGTCCTCCAAAAACCTCAATCTCATTGAGGTGGGCCATCATTTTCAGGACATGATCCCTTACGGATGTCCCTTCGACCATAGTAGTCATCATCAGGTTCTTCATCGTAACCTGCCTAGCAGCCCGAACCTGGTGTCCGAAGAGCTCTTTGAGGTTTAGCATCATGTCACTAGTAGTGGGCATGGCTTGATGCTGATGTTGCAGTACATTTGACATAGATGCCAAAATGTAACACCGCGTCATCTCATCTGCCTTGATCCACTTCTTGTAATGCTCCCTCTGCTCTTCACTAGAGTTCTCGCTAGGCTTTTCGGGGCAGTCCTCAAAGAGAACATATTTATACTCTTTAGCAGTAAGGACAATGTCTAGGTTTCTTTTCCAGTCAATGTAATTGGGTCTAGTAAGTTTGTTCTCCTTAACTATGGTTGCTATAGGATTAAAGGTCATTTTAAAAATCCTGAGAATCACAACATACACTACTTTAGAATTCGAAAATAAATTGATTCCTCAAACAATAAATTTTTGAAATCAACCAACACCTCTAAACACCGAGAAATTTGCATGCCACGATGGTGTGGACGTATACGAATTTCTACATTCGTAAGAGGAGGTTTTACCCATTAATCTTACTATCTTGTCAACCTAACATTTTGACAAATAAGATTAAAGTTGGTTCACTTCGGCCCTGCAAATAATAGCAGTGACTTCGATGGGGAGGATACTATTATTCGCATCTAAGTATTTACCATTACACGATACTAAGAAAATTATTTTCGATTATGTGCCTTCCGATGGGGAAGTACACACGCTCTTTAATAATTTTCTATAGTCTTTTTCGACCCAGTGATCCGAAGAACAAGCCCATCCGATGGGGAGGAAGGCACTCAGATCCGACGCGCAGACTTGCTCGCATCACTTATCGGATTGTAATGGAGGTCACGGGACCCTTAAGGTCCCTCTCCCACTTAGTTATTGATTTCAAGGAATTTTAACAAGCACACACACGACAAGCACATAACCAACATAATGAAAAAGAAAATCCTAGATTTTTCAACTTTTCATGGCCTTGGTTTCCAATGCACCTCCAGTCGTGTTGTCACCTCGTCCGCTCCTTCCTTCCGATGTGCAAGCCACCTTGAGGGATCTCCGAGCCGAGATGACTAGATAATTATTTACATCATCGATCCTATACTCCACGAAGGAGTGTACATGAAATCTAGGTCAAAAAGTAAACAAAAAGCTGGCTAAACACGTGTCGTATTTAATTACAAAAATTAAATACTACCTAGCCTCATCAACCCCGGGGATTTAATTAATTACAAAACATTGCACAACCAATCATACATATCAAATATTTGGCCATGATAAGTTGGAATCTAGTGCCTGCAACACAAAGTTAGCCTACGCACATCCACACATCATCCAGCAAAATAAAATGTATGAAAAATACAAAAATTAACCAATCATAAACACACAAAATCGGAAACCTCAGCTCTGATACCAATTATTGGGTATGGCTTGGCAGGTTTCCCTAGCAAATACTTGGTCATCCTTGAGAGACCTCTCCATGTCTATGGATTAAAAAATTAATTTGAATAGAGACCCGTCTCCCAACGAACATCTCGTTATCGTATCGTTCGGTACGAATTACAACTTGGCCAATCTCAAAGATCGAGCATTGTAATTCTCCTAACCAAACGACCGCGGAAGAGACAACGAGTGGATCACCAATTTTTGTGTTTATTATCGGGGTCCATAATATGATTAATTATTATAATTAATTATCAAATAATTAACACGATAATAATTAATCAACCACATAAACTGACGAAGCAAAATCAAAGGAACAAAAGGAGCCAAGGAAGAGAATTATGTTGGTGCAGGAAGCACCAGATCGAACCTTGTTTTGATATTGGCAAAGGATTCAAAGTTAAGGGTTGTTTGGTATCTAACAATGCTGCTTGAGAGTGCAGGAAACAAAGTCCTAGCGAAGGGCTGCTAGGCACCTGACGATGGGCTGTCAGGAAACCAAGTCCTGGCGAAGGGTTGCTGAGCGAAAACCAAGTCCTGGCGAAGGGCTGCTAGGCGAAAACCAAGTCTTGGCGAAGGGCTGCTGGGCGAAAACCAAGTCCTGGCGAAGGGTTGCTAGGCGAAAACCAAGTCCTGGCGAAGGGCTGCTAGGCGAAAACTCAAGACCTGGCGAAGGGCTGCTGGGCAAAAACCAAGTCCTGGCGAAGGGCTGCTGGGCGAAACTCAAGACCTGGCGAAGGGCTGCTGGGCAAAAACCAAGTCCTGGCGAAGGGCTGCTGGGCGAAACTCAAGACCTGGCGAAGGGCTGCCGGGCAAAAGTCCAACTGGAGGATCCGGTTGGCACCAGGTAAATTCTCCCGAGATGAGTAGGTGAGGACGCGTTCCCCTTGAGGGAACATTAGGCGTCGGTTCGACCTAGGGCTCCATTTTGGAGACCAAAGTCAGAACCAAGACAGCTAAGGCTGTATAAAATTATTGTTTTGTTGTGTTTTGGACTAACCCTTGATGCAGGACCAAAGGGACGTGTGTCTGCAACTCAGAGAGCCTCAAAGGAGTGAGGCAACAGCTGAGTAAGGCGCCCTAAGTGTCCAGGCCGCCCTCAAGGTGAACCAGAACCAAACGAAGCAAATGGGCTTCAGCTGCTTACTGGGCAAGGCGCCCTCAGCAGCGAAGGCGCCTTCGTCAGTGAAGGCGCCTTCAGCAGCCAAGGCGCCTCCAACTCTCTCTCTGCGAAGCCTCAGCTCTATCCACAGCCGAGTCTTCTGCGCGGAAAAAGTCAACCAAGGCGCCCTCTGCGACCAGGGCGCCCCAGAGGTCAAACCTCATCCCTATTCTGGTGCGATAAGGCTTGACCGAGCGAAGCACGGATCGGGAGACACGTGGCAGGGCGCCCTCGACGACCAGGGCGCCCCTAGGTGCTATAAATAGCACCCCTCGACCCCGAGCTTCAACACCGCATTCATTCAACGCTTCCAAACGCTCTGACGACTACGCTCTGCTCCAGGAACTTCCCAACTCAGGTCCGAAGCGTCGTCGACCTCCCGCTGCACCGAAACTCGATCTACACCGGGAGTTGGTAAAACAGAGTGTAACTTTCTATTTACAGTCATTTTTGTAATCTTACTTTGTAACCGTTTTGCGCATTATAGAATTGCCCAAAGTAAACGGTCAACGACCGTGGGCCTTGGAGTAGGAGTCGACCCAGGCTCCGAACCAAGTAAACTACTGGTGTTTGCGTTGTTTGATTTTATTCCGCTGCGTAACTGCTCTTTCTGTTAAATCCGAACATTTTCCGATATTCACCCCCCCTCTATCGGTCTTTCTCGATCCAACAAGTGGTATCAGAGCGGGGTAGTTCAAACTTGGTGCAACCACCAGTTTGAAAGTTTTTTCGGATTTACGAATTTTTTAATTTTATTTCTTTTCTTTTTGTTAATCAACGCAACTCAATCTCGTTCGCTTTTTATTTTGTATAAATAATATCTGTAGGTGGATTTAAAATATCCTTACGCCTTTTTCAATTTTGAATTTTCATCTTTTCACCATAAGTCTGAATTAATAAAACGAACAATTCTTAAAAATTTGTCATAAATTTTTTTTTATTATTTTAATATTATTTCTCGAAATTCGTGCCACTTTAATTCGAGCAATCTTTTAACTCTTATTTTTCACCATTAATCAGAATATTCATTTCCCAAAAATTTTGTCTCAAATTTTTTATTATTATTTTATTATTATTCTGCCTCGAAATTCGTGTAATTTTTTTGGGCAAATTTTTTTCTTCTTCTCCCGCACTACTAATCCAAGACCAAGTCTTGGTACATTCTGTTAGTTCTTTTGTGTGCAAGAGGTTATTTTATGGCCAACCAAGAGTGGAACAGTGCCCGTCCACCGCTATTCTCCGGCGAGAACTTCAGCTTTTGGAGAAGACAAATGGAGTCCCTTCTGAAGACCCATATGGACATATGGATGATCATTCAAACAGGGTTCCACCTCCATACAGAAGATGAACTATCAATTGCATGGGACAAACTGGATGAACCAACCCTCAACCAAATTGAGACTGATGCAAGAGCAACTGCAATTCTTCAATGCGGTCTAACCAACGAACAACTCAAGCTAGTCGGTTCATTTGGATGTGCTAGAGAAATGTGGGAGAAATTGATCAATCTTCATCAAGAAATCTCAAATGAAGAAGAAGATCAGGTAAGTTATCTCGCACTCTCGGTCCAAGCACAGATAGCCGAGTCAGAGTCTGAACCTGAACCCAGAGTCGAAATCGAACCAGCAGAATCAGACAACGAACTGACTGAGATGGTAACCAATTTCAAATTCTTTTCTAAATTATAATTAAATAATCAAGCTGATACTGCAATGGTCGAGGAAGGTATAACTTTTGCAGGGAAAACTCCAAGAGAACCATCAAAGAAGGAGCTTCAACCGGTACCCAAGTCCGACTCAGACACGGAATCAAAAGATGAATTTAGATCCGAGACAGCAACAATTAAGGGGGAGATTCCTAATAAGGAATCAAAAGGTAAAATTACAAATTTGAATTTTAAAAATCATATAATTTGTTACATATGCAGGGAGAGAGGGCACTACCAAACTAAGTGTCCTACCCGTAAGATTCAAACGATACCACCGACGGCAACAAAGAAACGAGCTCCAAAAGCACGAAAGAACAAGAGTCGCATTCAATGCTTCAAGTGTCAGGAGTTTGGGCATTACAAAGAGGAATGCACAGATAAACGTTACAAAGATCCAGGGCAACCAACCAAAATGGGTAACTGTAATTTACATCCAAATCAACTCTTTACCTTGAATACTGATAGATTAATTAATCTCCCTTGGTCAAATTTAGATATGGATGCATGCTTAGACAACTTAATGAAATCATGTATATTAGCAAAGTCAAAATTCAAAATGTTAAGACAAGAAAATGAGACTTTGAAAATTAAAATTGATATACAAGAAAAACTGATTAATAATTTTGCAAACTTAGAAAATCCAGAAATTTCTCCTCACTATGACATTATCTGAAGTTTTGTTTTGGCTATTCATAGGACTAGATAGCTTAAGGACTTAACCAATTACTTGAAATTTGAAAACATAGTATTGGGAGGAGGTGAGATGATAGTACGTTGGGGAAACCAACTCTAATAAGATCAAGTCTACTTGATCTCTTTAGACTGGTGAAACCAGCCGAAGCTACCGATCCAAGACCCAAGCTAGTTAGACCAGAAAATGACCTAATTTAATTTGAAAATGAAATTTCATTAAAAGGCTTTGTCAAGGAAAGGGTGGATGATCCCATAAGGCTACGGCCAAAGAAGGCCTAGTGCCTCGCCAAGACCTGGAAGCCAATTTCTGAAATTCAAATTCAAATTATCTTATGTCAAATTCGAATCTAACACAAATTTCAAATAATTATAGATTCAAACCTGTTTTCAAAAATTCTTTTTCAAAATCACTCTTTTTCAAATTCAAATCTGTCTTCGAAGTCAATTATACTTGTTCAAAAATAAACATTTTTTTTATTTTTCAAAGTTAAACATTTTTTTTCAAAATTATTTTTACCTTCAAACATGTCTCACAAGAACTTTTAAGGCTAACTGTTTGAAAACCCTAGATTGGGTGAGACAGGAAAATTAAGTTCAAATTAAAATTTCTTTTATGTTGTGTTTTCATTCAGAGAATAATTTCAACATAGTCAAACCATGATTAACATGGTTAAACCTTAGTCAACTGAGTCAAACATGGTCAAACCTAGTTAATGCTAAAGACCCTTCAAGCACTTAGATAAAGTTAAGACAAGTCGAATACAAGGGGAGTTCTTTTTAGATTTAGTCTCAAAACCTAATTTAGTATCATTTCAGAATAAGGCCTTAAAAAAATTACTCAAAATTCTTGGTATATTACTATCTCTTTGAAAAATTATTATCATTTCAAAATATTTCTTTGCAAAAACTGTGTTACTATTATTACTTCAAATTGAGGTGTCCTTGAAAGTTTCATACTTAGAAGATTATTCAAAATTATTCTTTTGTTTTTAATAAACCCTAAAGACACAGAGGAAGGTCCACTTCATGATCTACTAGGACTCCTAGGATGTGTCAAATTTAGGGGGAGTTTGATTCAAAAGAAGAATTTCTAAAAAAAAAAATTTTTGGTAATTATTTGTTTTGAAGTTATTAGATAATTCTTATAATTTAAATCAAACCCTAAAACTCAGAGGAAGATCGCTTGTAGTCAACAAGCTTCCTAGGACTGGGTCAAGTTTAGGGGGAGATGAAATTAAAAGAATTATTGAATATTTTCAAAATTATATGCCTTCATGCACTGCAAGTTCAAAATCCTTTTGAAAACTTAAATAATTTTTTTTTTGTCAAAATACTATTATTTTACAAAATTCTTGTGGCTTATGAAATTAATTTTATAATATTTACTTGGGTTGGAGAAAATTTTCCAGGACACTTAGGAAAATGTCCTTGTAGTCAACAAGGTTTCCTAGGATTGTGTCAGACTGGAAAAGAAACCTAGTCAAGTAAAATATTTTGTGTTCAAAAGTCTAAGTCTTTTCAAAATTACTTATACTGTTCAAAAGTCTAAGTCTTTTCAAAATTACTTATACTTTTCAAAGTCTAATTCTTTTCAAAAATTACTTATACTTTTCAAAGTCTAAGTCTTTTCAAATTACTTATATCTTTCAAAGTCTAAAAAGTACTTATGTGTTTCAAATCTTAATTTATTTCAAAAGTACTTAGATTTTTCAAAAATACATAATATTTATTTCAAAAGTACTTTTGAAGATTCAAAAGCACTTATATCCTCAAAATACATAATATCTGTCAAAAAGTACTGCAATAATGTTTTCAAAAGTATAAATATTTTTCAAGGCAATATTGTTCTAAGTGCGTGAATTTTCTAAAAAGATTAGCCTACAAATATAAAGTATCTTTTCAATACTTTTCCAAATAAAGTTTTGTTGGTGCAATTTAAAACTTTTTGCTATACTTTCAAGAATTATACTAAGTATTTTCATGCTTTCAAAACTCATAGGCTCTGATACACAAACGCTCTCCTTAAAACTTCTCTCAAAATATTTTTATATTAGACTTAAAAATGGTCTAAAACATAAGGAGAAGAGTTTTACATTAAGGGGGAGAGAAAGGGAATTTTATTTTTAAGCTATTTCAAAATTTTAAGCATTTCTAAGTGGTTCGAAGTTATTTTTAGTGCATGTTTTTTAAATAAAATTTTCCTTAGAAATCAAAATTTGTCTGAGAAAAAGGGTTTTTAACAAAGTTTAAGCTTGCTTTTCAAAAGTGTCTATGGATACAAATACTTTTGCTCTTTTTTTAAAAATACTTTGTCAAAAACCTATTTTTGGTAGAACTCAAAACTCCCCATTAGAAACCTTGCTAACCCATGTATGCTTTTGATATATGTCAAAGGGGGAGGAAAGGTCAAAGTTAAGTATTTTAAGTAGTTTATAACACAAGTATTCAGGATTTTATGAAAAATAAAGAATTTTTTTTCAACTCTACAGTTATGCTTCAGTTATGCTTCATTGTTTACCTTATGCTCTTAACTGTTGTAATTTTTCCTTAACTTTGAATTGTGTTGCCATAATCAAAAAGGGGGAGATTGTTGGTGCAGGAAGCACCAGATCTAACCTTGTTTTGATATTGGCAAAGGATTCAAAGTTAAGGGTTGTTTGGTATCTAACAATGCTGCTTGAGAGTGCAGGAAACAAAGTCCTAGCGAAGGGCTGCTAGGCACCTGACGATGGGCTGTCAGGAAACCAAGTCCTGGCGAAGGGTTGCTGGGCGAAAACCAAGTCCTGGCGAAGGGCTGCTAGGCGAAAACCAAGTCCTGGCGAAGGGCTGCTGGCGAAAACCAAGTCCTGGCGAAGGGTGCTAGGCGAAAACCAAGTCCTGGCGAAGGGCTGCTAGGCGAAAACTCAAGACCTGGCGAAGGGCTGCTGGGCAAAAACCAAGTCCTGGCGAAGGGCTGCTGGGCGAAACTCAAGACCTGGCGAAGGGCTACTGGGCAAAAACCAAGTCCTGGCGAAGGGCTGCTGGGCGAAACTCAAGACCTGGCGAAGGGCTGCCGGGCAAAAGTCCAACTGGAGGATCCGGTTGGCACCAGGTAAATTCTCCCGAGAGGAGTAGGTGAGGACGCGTTCCCCTTGAGGGAACATTAGGCGTCGGTTCGACCTAGGGCTCCATTTTGGAGACCAAAGTCAGAACCAAGACAGCTAAGGCTGTATAAAATTATTGTTTTGTTGTGTTTTGGACTAACCCTTGATGCAGGACCAAAGGGACGTGTGTCTGCAACTCAGAGAGCCTCAAAGGAGTGAGGCAACAGCTGAGTAAGGCGCCCTAAGTGTCCAGGGCGCCCTCAAGGTGAACCAGAACCAAACGAAGCAAATGGGCTTCAGCTGCTTACTGGGCAAGGCGCCCTCAGCAGCGAAGGCGCCTTCGTCAGTGAAGGCGCCTTCAGCAGCCAAGGCGCCTCCAGCTCTCTCTCTGCGAAGCCTCAGCTCTATCCACAGCCGAGTCTTCTGCGCGGAAAAGTCAACCAAGGCGCCCTCTGCGACCAGGGCGCCCCAGAGGTCAAACCTCATCCCTATTCTGGTGCGATAAGGCTTGACCGAGCGAAGCACGGATCGGGAGACACGTGGCAGGGCGCCCTCGACGACCAGGGCGCCCCTAGGTGCTATAAATAGCACCCCTCGACCCCGAGCTTCAACACCGCATTCATTCAACGCTTCCAAACGCTCTGACGACTACGCTCTGCTCCAGGAACTTCCCAACTCAAGTCCGAAGCGTCGTCGACCTCCCGCTGCACCGAAACTCGATCTACACCGGGAGTTGGTAAAACAGAGTGTAACTTTCTATTTACAGTCATTTTTGTAATCTTACTCTGTAACCGTTTTGCGCATTATAGAATTGCCCAAAGTAAACGGTCAACGACCGTGGGCCTTGGAGTAGGAGTCGACCCAGGCTCCGAACCAAGTAAACTACTGGTGTTTCCGTTGTTTGATTTTATTCCGCTGCGTAACTGCTCTTTCTGTTAAATCCGAACATTTTCCGATATTCACCCCCCCTCTATCGGTCTTTCTCGATCCAACAAATTATACCTTCCTTTATATCGTAGCCTTCTACCTTATGTCCCTCCCCTCCCAGACGTCATGTGGGTGACGAGCTACCGAGAACCGAGATCACCAAGGCACCAAAAGAACTTCTTCTTCCGCTAGCTGAAACCCTAACCCTAGGGTTTGGCCCTTGCTTCCTCTTACCTTGCACCGCCGACCACCGAGAGCTCCCAGGCTTTGCCAGACCAGCAGCCAACCTCGAGAGGAAGATGAAGAAGATGAAGAAGGAGAAGAGGCTTCTTCCTCACCCAAAGCTGGCCAGAATAGCTCCTCCTCCAAGTTTGCGGCGCCGCCGCAACTCCCTCTTGCACCGCCTCCCACCGGCCGCCGGCCACTTCTCCCTCACCGTCGACCACCACAAAAGGAAGAGGAGAACCCTTCCTTGTCCCTATGAGTCCAAGCCGAGTGTAGATGTAGAAGAGAAGAAGAAAAGAGGAGGAGAACTCCTCTCTTGTGTGCGTCGGCCGGAAGCCCTAGGAGAGAAAAGAGAGAGAGATGAGAGGAGAGAGGCCTTGGGTGTAATCTCTTGGAATAATCCTTGGTTTTATGATCCCATGGGGTATTTATAGGGCTAAGGTAGGGACCAAGAGGAGGAGTTGGATCTTGGCCCACTAATGGATCTAAAACCAATCAATTAATGAAGATCCATTTCACTAAAGGATCTTCATCGAATTTCCTCACTAACCCCCATATTTTCATATGGGCTCCACCTATTATGAGTCGTCCATCCCCCCGTGTTTAAGATATTGAATGCTCATCAATTAATTTAAATTACTGACAATTTAAATTAATCAACTTCTGGCTCCTTCACTAGTACCACCCAACCTTATCATCATGTCGGATCAAATCCACCTGCAGGGTTTAACATGATGAACCTTATGAGCTCATCAAGGGGCATCATCATCCCGACTCACCAGGACACGAATTCCGTCAATAATCAATAGCACACCATATAATTAATATTATTTTCCAACTTACCGGGTCTATCGATTTAACAGAATAAATCTCGCTCATTAGTAAATCAAAGAAATAATTATTAACTATATGTGCCCGTTATTATATCGAGATTTAGGGATTGTACTCCATAATAAATCCGAGGTCTAATCCAATTATCAAGTCAGTACAAATTGGATGACCTCTGATTTTGGTCATGCTCAATACACACAAAGTATACTAGTATAATTCTATGGTCAAAATAAACCACACCTAATTACACTACAACCATCCCGATAGTTTGTCCAACTCCATCTCGGTTGTGAGTCTTTTACTTATCCTATGCATGGGACTGATAACACGATCTTTCGTGTGTCACCACACACCATGTTATCAACAGTGCACAGTATTGGACTTTTATGCATATACTAATGTAAACACATATCTAGTGTGTTGTTGTGATTCTCTTTTCAAAAAAAAATAGATGATCTCATATATAAAAAGAACAAATCTTTTAGTATACACATCTAACACTTTTATCTTGGCGTGTAGATGCGCAATTGATTTTCCATCTTCCTTCCGGAGGTTTGTCAGTTGGCTTCGAAGGGAGTCTCGTCGCGCCAGTTTTACCTCTAAGGTACCTTCATGCAATTCCAGGAATTTCTCCCAGAGCTCGTTTGCTGAGTTGTAATTCCTGATGCAGTTGACTTCTTGCACGGGAAGAACGGCTAGCAGATGAAATCCCGTATTACCATTTTCTACAAAATCCGCTCGCTGCTTCTTGGTCCACGACTCTACTTCTTTAACCTCGCCATTATTTTCTTTAGGAACTAAAAAACTATTTTTCATAATTAGTAGCAGTTCAATATAAGTTTTAAAAAATACCTGTATTCGGCGCTTCCACATCGTGAACTCCCCTTCAAACTTAGGCGGGTAGATTATTGCTCCAACCATTTTCTCAAAATTACTACAGTCGGCAGTTAGTCCTTCTACGGCGACCTTGGCTCTGATACCACTTGTTGGATCGGGTTGGCTAAGCTAGATGGGGGTGAATAGACGGTTATAAAAAATAAAGTGGAAGCACTCAACTTTTATAAAAGAACTTGGCCGCAACTAAAAATGTTGCTTCCAAGGCAGTGGATGCTCAACAAAAATCTCCTTATGGCGGAGAATCCTTACAACAAAAGCACGCTAGATTTTAGAGATTTGACAAGTGAATGAATTGATTCTAAAGCTAAAACTCTAAACCAATTTATAGCCTAAGAGAATAAATTTGGATCGTTGATTGTTGATGAATTTTCTCATGGTCATTGATCCATGGATGTAATCTGGACAGTTGATCTTGGATGAGATTAAACTGAAACCATTGGATCTGATTAAAGGATAAGGTTTTATCCTTTAAGAGATAAAGTTTAATTAAAACATTATCTTCTGCTCGAGACTTAGTTGCTATGATCTCCAGGTGATCGGTCACCTGACACGTGGCCCGAGGCTTTATCCAAAGCCAATGGTTGCAAACGGTTAAAACAACCTTCTTGGGTGTCTGATGCAATATAGGCGCCTGAGTGGGCTTGGGCGCCTAACACGTGGCATGCCTAAGCTTATCCAAAGCCAACTCTCGCAATGTTCTGAAATGCCCTTCCAGGCCGCCTAATATAACACAGGAGCCTGATCCCTCAGGCCCTCGTGAGCCTTCGGGCGCCCAAGATGCAGTTTGGTCAGCCAATGCTAACCAGCCTCCGGCTTGACTCGCTTCACCTTCTTGGGTGATTTCTGGCCGGAGTTAGGCTCACCTGAACCCGATTCTGACCTTTCGTCCCTCGAGTGTCTTTTCTCCTGGCTTCTCATCCCTCGGACACCGCGAGCGTCCTTCTCGCTCCACCAACATACTCTTCCGCAACTTCTACATCCCTCGGATTGTACCAAGCCCGTCGGCTCACTTTCCCGCACAATCCTTCTCGTCCGCTATGTCTTACGCTCGACTTCCTCCGTACCTAAGTTCCTGCACACGTAGCAGAGAGATTAGAAAACACAGGACCTAACTTAACCTAGTTGATTACATCAAAACTAACCGGGGAACCAATAATCTCTCCCTTTTTGATGCGCATCAACCCAGGTTCAGTTAGGGTTAAAGAAAATAAGACTTAACTAAGTTAAACAGTTTAAGCATAAAAACAAAATTAGTAAGACTATGCAAAAAAAAAAAAAATTATCTCCTCTTGAACCTCAGCCCTACTCTCCCCCTTTGATCACAACAAAAAATGAGAAACCATAATTAGGGAGAAGAATACAAAATTAAAGTTTTGACAAAATCAACAGCTGAAGAGGAGATCCTAAATAATCCGATCTGGTGAAAATGTTTTTCTATCAAATTTTGAAAAAAAACAGATTTCAAGAAATAATTCATAAAAAAATCGTACATTTATAAAAAAAAATCTGAATTTTTTTGTTAAAGTCGAAGATGAAGATATGAGTTTGGAAAAAAAAAATTGAGCTTTAAATTCGTTTATCAAGTCCGAAAATAAATAAAAACCCAACAGATAAGAGTTTTTTAAAGAATAAATTATAAAAAATTTTGAAAAATACTTCGAAAAATTTGAAAAAAAAATTTAATGAGTTCTTTCCACTATATCTGAATCATGAAAAATTAGATTTATGAAAATAAATTATTTATCTATTTTTAAAATTTTAATTTTAAATTTCGAATGAAAAATCATAAAATAAAAAAAATTCAAAAAATTTTGAAAGAAAACTCCTAGTAGATGGACAACATAATTGTGCATAAAAAAATAAAGACATAATATTTGTCAGAAAAAAAATGCGCCCATATATAATAACAAAAAAACTTATCAGTTTAATACAAATTTAGGAACCCAAAATAAGTTCCTATCTACAGGATTAATTAAAAACATAAGCAGAATTAGCTTTTGGGCACTTTTTTAAATTGACCCTTATGATTTTTAAAATACCAATTTAAATTATCAGGAAATTTATTTTTCTTTTGGCGTAAATATGCAATATCAAGTTCTAATTTTTGCACTAGGTTTTTCAAATTGTCATTTTCATTTTTCAAAATATCAGAAAAGAACGTAAGTGTCTATTCAATTTTTAATTTCAAATTTTCCTTTTCTAATCTACCATAAGATTTTAGCAAGGCTTTAACTCCTGCATACAACTGATCTTGAGGAAGAAAACAAACCTCACTTACCGGATCGCTTTCAAAAAGCGAGGTTCCTCCTTCATCGTCCTTCCTCTCGGCTTCTCGCCCCTTGGACACCGCGCGCGTCCTTCTCGCTCCACCGACGCACTCTTTCGCAGCTTCGGCGTCTCTCATATTGTACCGAGCCCGTCAGCTCACTTCCCCGCACAATCTTTCTCGTCCGCTACGTCTTACACTCGACTTCCTCCGTACCTATGTTCCTGCACACTTAGCAGAGAGATTAGAAAACATAGGACCTAACATAACCTAGTTGATCATATCAAAACTAACCGGGGTACCAACACTATTCACCCCCTCTAGTATCACTCTAATAGACAAGCATACCAATACCAACCGGCTAAAAGACAAATCAAATAAACAAACAGACATACTTGACAAACAAACTAGATCATATAGACAAAACAAACAAACAAACAAACATGTAAATTAATCTAGTCAAATGCTCTCAAAGTATTATTCTCAAATTAGGTATAGAAAACTTTGATTTGTTAACTTGAGAGAGAGTTGAAATATTCAACAAATTCTTATATATTTTTATTAAAAAAATAGAAAAATATAATAGTGTCTAATTCTTTATTAATTTTGGAAGTCAATTTAATTTTTAGATAAATTAATTTAGATTTATTAGAAAGAACCGTTCGTGTTATTAATGTTGGAAAATTTTAATGACAACACGAGAGGTAGGGAGAAATGACTTCATTATGTATGGGGGTTTAGTACCACATTGGAGAGTTGGTGGCTTTGTAGTTGGTTTATTGATTCACATGCATTGGTATTGTGAGCAAATACATAAGAAAGGACACTCTCTTTCACTCGTGGGTATGTAGGGGTACAAATCCAGGATCTGAATTGCACTGAACCATGTTAACTCATTGACGAGCATGACCTGCGCATGTCGAATGTCGGACCGATCGAGATAAAATTTGCCCAAGCAAATGAACTATATTTTGCCATCTGAAATCTTTTTGATACTTGCTCAAGAGTGTAATTTAAGCATAAATATGAAGTTAATGGTGATTATATAACCTCTAACCAATAATAGTCGATAAGTAATGATAGATGATTGTCATTAAACTTAGTGTTAAATAACGATAACTCGAGCATTCATTGTAGCTAGGGGGTGAGCGCTCCTGTAAAAGGAGGTTGTGAGTAAAAGCAGAGATAGAAGCGAAAGAATAACAAAAGAATTCCTCCACCTTCATTCCGTGATTATTTTCTCTCAACTGTGCATCCGCTCAACTAAACTATTCGTGATAGCACTCGGGTGCATTCTCGGTTTGTCGTGATCCACCAGTGTTTGGTGGCGATTATGGTCTGTCTTTGTATCCTAGGAAATAGACGACCCAAAAGAATCTCGAAGCACAGCCGAAGGTGAGCAAATTTATTTCAAGAAAATTGCGTTGAACACGGGCCTCAGCAAATTCCTTTCCTTACTCAACTATGTGCATCCTGGCCGAAGGTAGTACTTGGCATCTTCTCTTTCCCGACTAGGCTACTCTGCTTTCTGATTGAGAGGAGCACTTGGTGCATTTACGTCCCAACTCGGTGACTTCTCTTTTCCTACTCAGCGACTTTGCTTCTCGACTGAGGGGAGCACTCAGTGTCTTTACATCCCAACTCAGTGACTTTTCTTGCTTGACTCAGTAACTTGCATCCTGACTGAAGGAAGCATTCGACTTCTTCGTTTCCAACTGAAGGAAGCACTCGCGATCTTCTCTTCTCAACTGAACGAACTACTCGTGACTGACTCGGATGAGTCTCTACTCAGTAATCAAGTGGCATCCCAAGTCAGACTAGGCACTTAGTTTTTGACTCGACGTGGACCACCGAAAGCATGGTCAAACCAGTCCTACTGACAGCCTGAGATTATATACTCAGGTCATATCGATAAATAAGTTGAATTTGATTTGGTGTAATTTCAATTCAACTAATTTTTTAAAATCTTAATATATAAAAAAATTAAGCTCTCGTGTAGTAAGTTGCCTGACAACATGAAAATTAAAATTTTTAATTTCCAATATTTTTTTAAAGTAAAAAAAAAGGAAGATCTTGGAGCTCAATATTTTCCTTGAATAAGAATTTATTTTATTTTCATAAATAGTTTATTTTCTCTATTTTCTCCCCTCTCACAAATTGTCATCCATGAATATTTGCTATTACCCTTCTTTGTTAGCTAACAGAGATGTACACATGAATAAAAAATAAATCGATAATACTCATAAAATATGTTTAAAAAATCATAATAATAAACTAGCAAGGACATTTGACAATATTAAGAAATTTACCCTTCCTTTTGTAGTGGATGAATTATTTGCCTTCATTAAGGTACGAATCATTGCACATGTATGAACAAAGAGAATAAACCATGAAAGACCAATATCAATAAGATTTTTGACGGGATTGTATAGATTAGGGACACCTTTCTCTATTTCCATGACCAGATCATCCTTTTTCTTTACAAATACCGACAACTATAACAAAAAATTATTTCTAATTGTGAATAAATTATATTTTAAAATTATCCAGTAAGTGAAATAATAAAGAAAATCATCTACCTTAAGGATATCTAAATTATCCAAAAATTTAAATATAATTGATGAGCATCACATGTCATCACCAACATCCACTTCAATCTAGCCCAACAATCAATGCCCACTTCAACCTAGACCACCTATCACCTTAGTTAACTAAAGTGTTCACAACTTGATTAGTCAATCAATTATCATTAGACCACCCTTTGATGAATTGTTATTGATCCGGGCGAGCGGTTTTTTGGAAGGATTGGGAGCCCAGTCGGGGCCGATCTAGCATGACTCGGATCAGGGAGAGTTAAGTCAGGTCGCCCTTGGTTTCAAGGGTTGGGCCTGGGGCTCGGACAGTAAGGTAAAGGTTAGGGTAGATAAGGCCCAGACTCAGGCTCAGGATCAAATTCGCTCGGGATTCGGACACATGAGGTCAGATGCTCGGGGTCGGTCACTCGAGGTCGGACGCTCGGGGTTGGTCACCCGAGGTCGGACGCTCGGGGTCGGCCACCCGAGGTAGGTGCTCGGGGTCGGTCACCCGAGGTCGGACGCTCGGGGTCGGTCGCCCGAGGTCGGACGCTCGGGGTCGGTCATCCGAGGTAGGCGCTCGAGGTCGGTCGCCTTAGGTTGGGCACTCGGGGTCAGTCGCCTGAGGTCGGACGCTCGAGGTCGGTCACCCGAGGTCGGCGCTCGAGGTCGGTCACCCGAAGTCGGCGCTCGGGGTCGGCCACTCGAGGTCAGGCGCTCAGGATCGGTCACCCAAGGTCGGACGCTCGAGGTCGGGCGCTCAGGATCGGTCACCGGGAAGTGTAGGAATCGAGTCCCCGCTCACCCGACCGACTCAGCCTGAAAGTTGTAGCTAGCAGACTGAATGATTACGGCCCATTTCTGTCAATAATAATGTAGCAGGTCTCTGACATAATCATCACCTGACACAGCCACCTGACAGAACCGCCGACTGTTAAGTAGAATCAGAAGAAGCAGTTCAGACAGGGTGTCAGGCGGCTGTGGCAGTCTCACAAGGTCAACAAAGCTGCCACAGAGTCAGTCTGCCAACTGACTCATCCTTAATGAGACAGGACATCTCTGACATGGTAGGGGGTTTTCCTCCCCTATATAAACCCCCCTTTGGGCTCCAAAGAGGGGATCGCTGCCATTTTGCAACCACACCACCACTTTGTGAGCCCTTTTGGTCCGAGCCGAGTGACTTGAGCCTTGTCCTATTCGAGCCCGAGTCCGACCCCCGAGTTACAGCAGACCGGGTCGTCTTGGTCAGACGAGTCATCCGAGTGAGAACCGTCTTCGCTTGTCGACAGGATCAAATTTGGCGCCGTCTGTGGGAATCTGCCTGATCGAAAGACAAAGATGAGTGACTCCAACAGGGTGACTCTTACTCTCTCACAAGAAGACCTTGATCTGCTGATAGAAGCCAAAGCCAGAAAGTTGGCGGCAGCGCAACAGGCAGCCGCTCAACCCACTCAGGCAGGACCGGCCGAGCCCACGGCCCGTGTGGGCAATGAAGGAGGAGTTCGCCAGGAAGACAGTCCTCATTTCCACCGAGCACTGTTTGGCCAGCGGAGGGGGCAGGACAGTCTGACCCTCATGAAGCTTCTTCCAGTCAAGCCAGAGCCAACAAAGGGAAGGCTTCCCTTGTGCCGACCCCGGTGGAGCGCACTGGGTTCCCCTTTTCCAGTCAAATCTTACAAGAGCCAGTGCCCAAGCATTTCAGACTCCTGTCCATCCCTGAGTACGGAGGGGCTACTGATCCAGAAGAACATCTGATGAAGTTTGAGAATGCCTCATTGCTGCATCAATATGCAGATGGTATCAAGTGCCGAGCCTTTTTAACCACTTTGGCGGGGTCGGCTCAGAGATGGTTTGACAGACTACCGGAGGGATCTATAAAGGACTTTGCCGACTTCAAAAGATTGTTCCTTCAGCATTTTGCAAGAAGCAAAAGGCATCACAAGACCAGCTTAAACCTTTTCACCCTGAAGCAAGGCTCAAGGGAGCCCTTAATGGCATACATCAACAGATTCAATCAGGTCGTGTTGGATGTACCTACTGCCACGTCCGAGGTGTTGATCAGCGCCTTTGCCCAAGGTCTGCAGGAAGGCGAATTTTTCAGATCACTGATCCAGAAACCTCCAAAGGACTTTAAAAGCCTCCTAGGCAAAGCCACCAGTATGTGGATGTAGAAGAGGCGCAAGCTGCCAGGCAGCCCGAAGCCAGACCTACGCCCGAGACTCCTCAGCATCATCAAAGAATTATGCCACCTGGAGGACCTCTCAGAAGTCCTCGAGCTATGGGACACAGGCAGGGAGCCGAGCGGGGCATATTTCAACAGGTGGCTCAGGGTTGCCTCCCCGCCAGGTGGCAACCCTACTGCTCTTTCCATAACAGCCATACCCACGACCTTCAGGACTGTTGGCAAGCTGGCCGAGGTCGAGGTCGCACCGGCCGAAGTAGCCCGAGAGGAGCCCATCAGGGGGTGGTCGTGGTCGAGGAAGAGCACCGCCGAACCAGTCAGAGCCCAATAGCCGACCGACCGCCCCTGCAGCCAGACAGCTATTCCCGACCCCCGGCTCTCCCGAGCAGGGGAACGCAAGTGAAGAACAAGCTAATCAGCAGAACGCCGTGCATGGGTCCATCAACGTAATTTCTGGTGGCCCCACTTATGGAGACTCTAACCGAGCTCGGAAGTCTCAGGTCAGACGGCTGGATATATATCAGGTAGGCAGCAGTTCAGCCCAAGCTCAGGGGCCACAGATTAGTTTCGGCCCTTCCGACCTGCAAGGAGTGGAAGTACCCCACGATGACGCATTGGTCATCACTGCAGTCATAGCCAACTACCAGGTCCACAGGACCATTGTAGACACGGGCAGTTCAGTAAACATTTTATATCTCAAAGCATTCGAGCAGTTACAGATCGAGAATACCGAGCTGCAGCCTGTGGCTACGCCCTTATTTAGATTCATAGGAAATGAGGTCCAGCCCCTTGGCCAAATTAAGCTGGTCGTATCACTTGGAGAAGAACCCCTGAGAAGGACCAGGTGGTCAACCTTCCTAATCGTGGATGCACCTTCGACTTATAATGCTATCATGGGCCGACCAGCACTTAATGAGTTCCGAGCGGTGGCGTCAACCTTCTACCTGAAGGTCAAATTTCCAATGGGAGACCAAGTTGGCGAGGCCAGGGGGATCAGAAGGTGGCGCGCCGGTGCTACGTTGACGATGTCCGCGTAGAGGTGAGGAAGACCTTCCGAGCTCCTCCCGCTAGCTGTAATATGGTGCAGCCCTCTCCCTGGGCTAAGCTGATAGAAGAAAAGGAAGAGGTCCAGCTACTGCCCAACAGAGAAGAGACCAAGGTGAGAATAGCCCCCGAACTGCAGCCCGACCTCAAGTAGCAGTTGGTAGAATGTATGACCGAAAATCGAGATGTATTTGCCTGGTCCCAGCGAGATCTGAAAGGGGTCAGACCCGAGATCGTGGAGCACAAGCTGCATGTTTACCCTGATGCCCGACCCGTGAAGCAACGGAAGAGAGATTTTAGCCCTGATCAGAACAAGATCATCCAGGCAGAAGTGGAAAGGCTGCTGGAAGCAGGACATATCAGAGAGGTGCAGTTCCCTGCTTGGTTGGCCAATGTAGTGCTGGTCACCAAGCCAGGAGACAAGTAGAGAGTCTGCATAGACTTTAGAGACCTCAATAAGGCATGCCCCAAAGATTGCTATCCGCTCCCCTGCATAGATCAGATGGTGGACTCCACTGCTGGGAGTGAGCTCATTTGCATGTTAGATGCTTATCAAGGGTACCACCAGGTGCCATTGTCCCAGGCTGATCAAGAAAAGGTCAGCTTTGTCACAGCTGAAGGTACCTATTGTTACACGGTTATGCCGTTTGGTTTCAAGAATGCAAGGGCCACATACCAGAGGTTGATGAACAAGGTATTTAGAGAGCAGCTCGGGAGGAATGTGGAAGTGTACGTTGATGATATCCTCATAAAATCCACACGGGCTGCCGACCTGATAAAAGACGTGAGGGAAACTTGCTGCACTCTCCGAAAGTATGGCCTCAAGCTCAATCCATCTAGGTGCCTGTTTGGAGCAAAGAGTGGATAATTCCTCGGTTACATCCTGACTGAACGAGGAATAGAAGCTAACCCGAGCAAGGTAAAGGCTCTGTTAGACATGCCTCCACCCAAGAACTTGAAGGAAGTCCAGCGTTTGACGGGGAGGATCATGACCCTCTCCCGATACATCTCTCAGTTGGCTGAGAGGAGTCTGCCCTTCTTCAAGATCTTGCGCAAGACCACCAAGTTCCAGTGGGACGCTGAGTGTGACCAGGCTTTTGATGAATTGAAGACTTAGCTGGTCGGCCTGCCGGTGTTAGCTAAGCCTGAAGAAGGAGAGCCATTGTATGATTATCTGTCTGCTACTGAGGGAGCTGTGAGCGCTGTACTTGTAACCCAGAAGGAGACTGAGCAGCAGCCAGTCTACTTCTTTGGGCATTTGCTTAAGGAAACCGAGTGTAGGTA
The DNA here is from genome assembly GCA_024364735.1 of Boesenbergia rotunda. Classification (NCBI taxonomy): domain Eukaryota; kingdom Viridiplantae; phylum Streptophyta; class Magnoliopsida; order Zingiberales; family Zingiberaceae; genus Boesenbergia; species Boesenbergia rotunda. The sequence goes on along the minus strand of JAGFNQ010008354.1, from coordinate 14,649 downwards.
TACTACACTCGAGAAATTGGCCTACGTTCTCGTGTTGATGGCTCGGCGTCTTCGCCCTTACTTCTTGGCTCATCCAATCCGAGTGCTAACTAACAGCACGCTCGGGAAGGTGCTAATTAACCCTGAAGTCTCAGGTCGGATGGTTAAGTGGACATCAGAATTTAGTGAGTATGACATTCAATACCAACCTCGGACTACAATCAAAGCTCAGGCGTTGGCCGATTTTCTCAACGAACTGCACATTGAAAAGGAAGAAGAGACTTGGAAGGTGTATGTAGACGGCTCGACCACTCGAGCAAGAAGTGGCATCGGGGTCTTGTTAGTATCTCCTAAAGGAGATCAGCTTCATCTGGTCGTGCATCTGGAGTATCGGGCCTTTTACACTCAGATTCTCAGTTGGTGACTCGACAGGTGTCAGGGCAATTCGAAGTAAACGATGAGAAGTTACAAGCCTACGTGGATGCCTACAAACAGTTGCAGACAGAGTTTCAAGAAGTGCAGGTCTTACAGATCCCCCGAGGGGACAATTTCAAGGCGGATGAGTTGGCTAGGCTGGCCAGTGCCATCCATCCATGGGTCTTCACTCGGCCTTCACCTCAGGTCATGCTGGTGGCCCAAATTGAAAGGGAAACAGAAATAGAGGTACAAGGGGACTGGAGGGCTCCATTCATAGCCTACCTACGAGATGGGACTCTCCCGGACAACCCTGAGCAAGCAAGGATATTGAAGATAAGAGCTGCTCGGTTTACTCTGATAAGAGATGCACTATACATGCGAGCCTTTTCTCGGCCGTTACTCAGGTGCCTTGGGGAGGAAGATGCAGATTATGTGCTAAGAGAGGTACATTTGGGGTCCTGCGGAAACCACTAAAGGGGTCGGTCCATGGCTCGGAAGGTTTTACTTGCTGGTTACTTTTGGCCCACCCTCAAGAAGGACGCAGAACAGCTAGCCCTCTCTTGCCTTTCTTGTCAGAAGTATCAGAACTTGTCTCATAGGCCAGTCGAGATGCTAAGAACGTCCACCGTGTCTTACCCCTTTGATCAGTGGGGCATGGATATAGTGGGACCATTACCTCGAGCAGTTGCTCAGAAGAAGTTCTTGTTGGTGGCAATAGATTACTTTTCCAAGTGGATTGAGGTAGAAGCTCTGGCTCGGATCACCGAGCAAGCAGTGAAGAAGTTCTTATGGCAAAATATTTTCTGTCGATATGGCATACCACACAAGTTGGTGTCAGACAATGGTCGGCAATTCCAAGGTCGGATCATAAGGGAATGGTGTGAAGGCTTCGGGATCAAGCAGACATTCACTTCAGTGGCTTATCCCTAGAGTAATAGTCAGGCTGAAGTAGCTAACAGGGAGATTTTGAAGGGGCTCAGGACCAAACTAGATCAAGTCCGCGGATCTTGGGTGGATGAGCTGCCCGGTATTCTATGGGCTCTCCGGACCACCCCCAAAGAAGGATTGGGTTGCACGCCTTTTCAGTTGGTGTATGACAGTGAAGCTGTGGTTCCCATGGAGGTCGGCTATGAGTCCGACCGAAGACGCCTGTATGGGGAGGATAACGCGGAGAGAAGGTGGCTGGAGCTGGAGCTGGATCTGATTGAGGAGATTCAGAGTCAGGTTGCAGTTCGCATGATTGCTTATCAACAAAGGATGCGGCGCCGGTACAATCAAGGGGTTATACCTAGAAGCTTCCAAGTGGGAGACAAGGTGTGGAAGAGAGTCAAGCCGGTGGGGGAAGTGGGCAAGCTGGAACCTCAGTGGTGCGGACCCTTCTTGGTGGGGGGGGGCATTGGAGTCAGGAGTGTTGATGCAGTCTGACCCTGATTGTTGTTTTGGTGTTGACACCGATTTTAGTTTAGGTTGATGAGATGATTATGATTGGGATTAAGTCCTGGTCGTGGACTAGGCATACCTAGTGGAACTAGGTTTGTGGAATAGTCCTAACCTAGAGGGTTAGGTGTGGAAAATCCTAGCTTGGAGGGCTAGGTGTGAAAAGTCCTAACCTGGAGGGTTAGGTGTGGAAAAATCCTAGCTTGGAGGGCTAGGTGTGAAAAAGTCCTAACCTGGAGGGTTAGGTGTGGAAAATCCTAGCTTGGAGGGCTAGGTGTGAAAAGTCCTAACCTGGAGGATTAGGTGTGAAAAAGTCCTGGCTTGGAGGGTCAGGTCCTATCCTGGAGGGCTAGGTTGATGAAATCTTGGCTTGGAGGGTTAGGTCCTAGCCTGGAGGGTTAGGTCCTAGCCTAGAGGGCTAGGTTGATGAAATCCTGGCTTGGAGTGTCATGTCCTAGCCTAGAGGGCTAGGTTGATGAAATCCTGGCTTGGAGGGTCAGGTCCTAGCTTGGAGGGCTAGGTTAGAGTCCCTGGATCGATCTGGTGACCGATCAGGGAAGTTGGCACGGTGCTCCTTCGTGGATCGGTATAATGACCGATCCAGCGATGACTGATCGGTCTGGTGACCGATCAGGGACTATGCAGTTCACTCACTGCTCGGCTCCTGATCGGTCTGGTGACCGATCAGGAAGCCCACAGTGAGTTGAGTTCCCCTGCTGCTCTGCTCCTGATCGGTCCGATGACCGATCAGGGAGCATCCAGTAGGTTTTTGGGAACCTTACTGATCTGCTCCTGATCGGTCTGGTGACCGATCTGAAACACTGTTCAGACCGTTCTGGAGAACGATCCAGTGTTGCGGACTCCGTCTTATAACCAATCAGGCCGGAGCCTGATCGGTCAGCAAGCTTCCTGATCGGTTTGGTGACCGATCAGGCTCGTGTGGCCATGAAAGTTGGGAGTCCCAGCAAAGCGGTGGATCGGCCCGGTGACCGATCCACGAACCCTGGATCGATCCGGTGACCAATCACTTTAATTCAAAATGCACTGTCAGACGCTCTGATCGCGTCTGAACACATCTGATTTCTCTGCGCTTAATCTCTGATACTTGATTCACTGCTGATTTGCTGTGCTAATGCTCTGATTAAGTGTGCAGGTGACAGGGATGGATTCAAACACTCAAAGAGAGTCAATGGAGGTCTTTCCTTGGAGCAGGTTTGTCCATTTGCCATCTCAGGTTGCAACGGTTGCTGGTGCTGCTGACTGGGGCTAGGCTGAGGGAAGCTCAGGGAGTCTAGGAGAGCTCAGTGGTAGGCTGGTGGTTGCAGGTGAGCAGCTGGAGGCTGCAGTGAGATGACCTGGCGATCAGTGGAGAGACTTAAGCTGGGTAGCGGAGAAGAGCTGAGTAGTTTTTGCCGAACAGACTTCTTGCGAGACTTCTTTGCTGCGTGATAAGTTCTCCACATTGTGCTTGTGCGATCTGTGGTTCCATCATCTTAAGTAAGCAACTGCGATTACTCTACTATCTTGAGCAACCTCTGTTACGTGAGCATTTGGAAGAAGAACCAAGAAGCTTGGCGAGTCCATCAGCAAGAAGACACGAAGAAGGGAGTTCTTGCGTGAGATCTGCGCTGGGTGGAGCTCGGTGAGAAGTTTGCTTGGGTTCTTGCTGTCCTAAGTGCTCTGTAAGATCTTTCTTGTGCTTCATTGTGCTTAAAACTTTATCTCTGTTGAAACGCTGTGGAGAGGTTACTCCACCGAGAAGGAGGTTGCTTACTATCCGGATTTTTCGGGGCTTGATCTGCCGACGATCAAGGGATCGCCCACCTTAAGGGCACGCCAAGGAGTAGGGGCAAGTTATCCCCGAACCTTGTAAATCCTCTTGTTAGCGTTTTGTGTTTGTGCTTAGTTTAGGGTTTAGTTTTCTGCAACTCTGTTTTTCTTGTGCTTCCGCTGTGCTACTAATCCTTGAGGTGCAGAAAATCAAAAGGTGCCAAAGTTATAGTGTCTGGCTACATTCACCCCCCTCTCTAGCCATCCAAGTTCCAACAAGTGGTATCAGAGCTTGGGGCTCTATACAAGCGGATTAACAACCGAGAGTCAACTACAATGGCTTTGAGAGAAGGTTTTTCAACCACCCGACCTCCCTTCTTCGATGGAGCGGATTTTCAATATTGGAGATCGAGGATGGAGTACTACCTAAAGATGAATATCAACACTTGGTTCGCTGTGAAGGTGGGTTTTACCCCTCCAAAGGATGATGAAGGCAAAGAATTGGAGTCATGGCGTTGGTCGGCTGAGCAAACCCAGAAGAGTGAAGCCGACGCGAAGGCGGTGGTGACCCTACAATGTGCATGAACAAAGATCAACTCATCAAGGTTGGTCCCTTCACAAGTGCAAAAGATTTGTGGAATAAACTCATTGAACTCCACGAGGGCACCCGAGACTCAAGAATCGCCAAGAGGGGTTTGTTCCTCAACCAACTTCAAAATCTCTCCATGAAGGAGAGTGAAACTGTAAGCGAGCTCCACAGCAGATTCAAAGTGGTATTGAATGGTCTTCATTCCATAGATGAAAAGGTCGAAAATCGCGACCTTGTGAGGTATGTGTTGAAAGCCTTTCCAAGGAATGCTTTGTGGTCATCCATAGTGGATGCCTACAAAGTTTCCAAGGACTTATCAATTGTCAAATTAGATGATTTATTTTGTGAAATGGAATTGCATGAAATAGCCAACAAAGGCCCCAAGAAGAAGGGGATTGCCTTAGTTGCAGGAGAAAAGAAGAAGAAGGAGAAGGAAGTCTCCTCATCCTCATCTTCATCCGAATCCGAGTCTGAATCCGAGGAGAATGGCAGCGGCTCTTCTTCCTCCGAGATAGCCAATTTCGTTTGAAGGATGATGAGGAAGGGTCGACGCTTCAAGAGTAAAGGTAACCCAAGTGAAGTTAAGCTTGATAAGAATAACATTACTTGCTATGAGTGTAGCAAGAAAGGACACTTCAAGAAGGATTGCCCAAAGCTCAAGAAGAAGGAGGATAAATCCAAGAAGAAGAAGAAGGCCTTGAAGGCCACTTGGGATGAATCCTCCTCAAGTTCATCCGAAGAAGAGGAGGAGGAGAGTACACGCCATGTAGCACTCATGGCCTTGGAAGGAGAAGAAAGCAGTGATGAATCCTCCGACTCCTCAAACGCGGCTTCATCATCTTCGGATGATGAAGAGGTGATCACTCCCGAACTTGAGAAATGCTATAGAGTTATTGCATGCATAACCAATATGTTGAAAAAGTCAAAAATTAAGCTTAAATCATTGCAATTAGAAGTTGAACAATTGAAATCCTCTAGGGATGAGGATGTAGACGATTTGCATGTGGAAATGTTAGAGGATGAGATTAAATCTTTGAAAATTGAAGTTGAACAATTGAAGTCCTCTAGGGATGAGGATGTTGATGATTTGCATGTTGAATTATTAGATGATGAAAACAGATCATTGAAGAGTGAAGTTGAGAGACTCAAGAGTGTTCTTGAGAAGTTCTCAACAAGCTCAAAGACCTTAGACATGATCTTGAATGCCCAAAGGGTAGTCTACAATAGGGCCGGTATTGGTTACCGACCCAAAGAACCATCATTTGTGTCCTTAATGTCTAGGACTGATGTTAGAAAATCTAAGACACCTAGGGCTCAAAGGAAAGTAGTCAAGGCATGGGTGCCTAAGTCTTGCTTAGTAGGTGCTTTAGGTCCCAATGTTTGGGTACCTAAAACTTCTATTTTTCGAATTGTGTAGGTTGTGATTGAGGAGGAGCATCTATCAACTTGGTTCGTTGATAGTGGGTGCTCCAAACACATGACCAGGGATAAATCATTGTTTACTACACTTCAAAGAAAAAGTAGAGGTAATGTTTCATTTGGTAACAATGGTAGTCTTAAGGTCATAGGAATAGGAGACATTCAAATATCCGAATGTCTTAGGATTAAGAATGTCCTTCTAGTCAAGGGGATGACATTTAATCTCCTAAGTGTCAGTCAATTGTGTGATGCAGGTTACACAATTGATTTCAAATCAAGTCAATGTCTAGTTAGACAACATGACAACTTTGACACGGTACTAGTAGGAACAAGAGTAGATAATATTTACCAAGTTTCTTTTAAAAGTGCTACTAATGCTTTTGCTAAATGTCTCATGTCAAGAGAAGATGAGTCCACCCTTTGGCACCGGAGACTAGCACACGTGAACATGAGGAATATCCGGAAGCTAGCCAATAAGGGATTGGTTCGTGGCTTACCAAGCATCAAGTATGAAAAAGAAAAGATTTGTGATGCATGTCAAATGGGTAAGCAAACAAAATCTGCACATAAAGGTAAAAGCACTGTAAGTACTTCTACCGCATTGGATTTACTTCATATGGACTTGTTTGATTGTAGCATTATCATATATTTGAATGGAAGTAGATATTGTTTTGTTATCATTGATGATTTTACTAGATATACATGGACTTATTTTCTAAAATATAAGGACAAAACCTTAGATGTTTTCATTTCTTTTTTAGAAGGGTTGAAAATGAAAAATCATCAACAATTAAGACAATAAGAAGTGATCATGGAGGTGAATTTCAAAACCAACGGTTTTTAGAGTTTTGTCAAGATAGAGGGTATAGACACGAGTTCTCTACTCCTAGAACACCACAACAAAATGGTGTTGTAGAGAGGAAGATCCGGGTCTTACAAGAGGCAGCGCGAAGCATGCTTAATGAGTACTCACTACCGAGCTACTTGTGGGCCGAAGCTGTAAACATAGCTTGCTACGTGCAAAACCGAGTCCTCTACCATAGGTTCTTAGGAAAGACTCCCCATGAACTTTGGTTTGGAAAACCACCTACGGTTAAACATCTTAGGGTGTTTGGTTGTAAGGTGTTTATCCTAAACACCAATGACCACCTTGGAAAGTTCACGGCAAAGGCTGATGAAGGGATACTGGTCGGGTACTCCTTTATTAGCAAAGTCTATCGAGTCTACAATAAGAAATCTAGATTGGTTGAAGAATCTTCTGATGTTGTCTTTGAAGAAATTCCAAGATCAAATGATCAACCAGAAGATGTCGAAGGAGCTCAATTTGAACTCAGGCAACTGAGTTTGGATGAAAGTCTAAGTGTTGTTGATGGTGATGAGTCTAATGAAGGTGAGCCTAGACAACCCATCGATCAGTCGGATCTTGAGGCTGAGCCGGTGTCTAGTGAAATCATACAAGAAGCACCATCAACACCAAGGCAAACTAGGTTAGCCTCGAGTCATCCCCAAGACCAGATTGTTGGAGACATCCATCATGGGGTTAGGACTAGATAATTCTTCCGGAATGAGGCTAATGAAGTTGCCTTAATTTCCGAAATTGAACCTAGAAAAGTTGACGAAGCATTAAATGATCCTGATTGGATCATTGCTATGCAAGATGAACTAGGTCAATTCGAAAGAAGTTAAGTTTGGGAATTAGTCCCTAGACCTAAGAAGACCACCATTATTGGAACCAAATGGGTCTTCAAAAATAAATTGAACCTTAAGGGAGAAATCATAAGAAACAAGGCACGCTTAGTAGCCAAGGGCTACAGTTAAGTTGAAGACCTTGATTATGATGAGACCTATACTCCCGTGGCATGATTAGAGTCCATCTGATTGATGCTTGCATTTGCAGCACATCATGGTTTCAAGCTATATCAAATGGATGTCAAATCGGCCTTTCTAAATGGTTTAATAAGAGAAGAGGTCTATGTCGAACAACCTCCGGGGTTTGAGAGTACCGAATTCCCAAACCACGTGTTCAAGCTCAAAAAGGCGCTTTATGGCCTTAAACAAGCACCCCGAGCTTGGTATGAACGGTTGTCGACATTCCTAATTGAAAAAGGTTTTGTTAGAGGCCAAATAGACCCTACACTGTTTCTACGTAGAGATGGTGACAATATATTTGTAGCCCAAGTATATGTCGATGATATAATTTGTGGCTCAAACAACAAGAGCTATTTAAATGAGTTTATTGGACACATAGAGAGTGAATTTGAAATGAGTCTAGTGGGAGAGTTGACTTTCTTCCTTGGATTTGAAATCAAACAAACTCGAGATGGGATCCATGTGCACCAATCAAAGTATACTCAAGAGATGCTTCAAAAATTTAACAAGAGTGATTCAAAGGAAGTAACCACTCCCATGGCTACAAACACAAGATTAGACAATGATGAGAGTGGTAAACCTGTTGATTTGACTCAATATCGGAGCATGATAGGTAGTCTGCTATACCTCACAGCTAGTCGACATGACATACTTTTTGTTGTGGGTATGTGCGCTAGATATCAAGTGTGTGCCAAGGAATCTCACTTGAATGCTGTTAAGAAAATTTTGAGATATCTTAAAGGCACAATTGGAGTTGGTCTATGGTACCCCCGTACCGAATCATTCGATCTAATTAGCTACACCGATTCCGACTATGCTGGCTGCCAGTTGGATCGGAAAAGCACGAGTGGGGGTTGCCAATTCCTAGGATCATCTCTAGTTAGTTGGTCAAGTCGGAAGCAACATTGTGTTGCTCTCTCCACGACCGAGGCAGAATATATCGCTATGGGAGAGAGTATATCGCAATTGTTGTGGATGGTTCATACATTAGAGGACTATGGATTAAGCTATAAGGGTGTGCAAGTGTTGTGTGACAACATTAGCACAATTAACGTAACCAAGAATCCAGTCCATCATTCCAGGACTAAACATATTGAAGTGCGCCACCACTTCATTAGGGATCATGTTGCTAGAGGAGATGTTGTACTCTCATATGCAGAGTCCAAATCAAATCTAGCGGACATTTTCACTAAACCACTCCCCGAAAATGAGTTTAGCTTCTTAAGAAGGGAGTTGGGAATGTGTCGCGCTTCATAGACATCAAAATGCATTCAAAACCCTTGATGATCATTTCGAATTGTTGGGCAACAATTGGGTAACTTGGGGACATCTCACACAAACTATAAGGTTTACCAAAACGTTTTTGTTTGCTAGATATGGGGTGAGATGCTAGGATCAACTTAATTTCTCTAAATGTCAATGCATCCCTTGAGAAATTTGGTTGACGAGATAAAAATCACTTCGGTGATCAAGTATGGGGAAAACCAATGCATAACACATGTGTACTTGGCTCCATGATCATACTTGGACATTCCAATCAAGGAAACTTGATTGGAGACCTTATTTGGATACAAACTTGGTTGAAATTGAGTGGATGTTTGTTGATTGAGTTTGACTCCACTTGAGTGGAGCAAAGTGATTGTTAAACCCATAAGAACCCTTGATCCTTGTTCAGGGATCAATTTTAGTCAAGGGATCACTTCTAAGATCGATAACTTTCATCAGATCTTGTCAGAAATCATTTGGAAGTCTGAAACTGAAAGTTTCAGATCGTATCAGGAAAATTCAGGAAGCCTGATCGGTCACCGGACTGATCAGGAGTATGTCTGATCGGTCTAGCGGACCGATCCAGCTCCTTTGTGAAAAATTGTCAAAACCCACTGTGTTGGTCTGGATCGATCGCCAGACCGATCTGTCACTCTGTGGTGATCGGTCCACAGACCGATCAGGGGGCTCATAGTAAGCTTCGCAAACCTACTGATCACTTCCTGATCGATCAGCCGATCGATCAGGGGCCTGCCTAATCGGTCACCCGACCGATCAGGACCAGGCCAGTCCGATCAGGTTGGAGCCTGATCGGTCTGGGCGCTCCTGTAACGCCCCGAAATTTTCATATTGAAGTTCTTAAAGTCATTAGAACTATTTAAAAATGTTTTAGAAATATTCTAGATATTTTTAGGAATTTTTAGAATATTTTTATGGAATTTTTCCGAGTCCGTTTAGTATTTTCATTAAAAGAAATAGAGTCTTCGGCAAAAAGTTGCCTGGACGTGTTTTGAACCCGAGACCTCCCACGGGACCAACGACTTAAGTTGGTCGGGTTAACCAGGAGCCCCAGCAGGGGTGTGCTGAAAGAAAATAGAGAGATATTAAGTTAAGTAGTAAGTTGAACCGAAATACCCCTTGGTATAAATAGAAGAACTTAAGTGATTCTTTTATTTTTGGTTCGGCAACTTCCTCTCCTCCTCACCATCCGCCGACCCCTCTTCCCCTCTCTTGGGCGAAACCACACCAAGCCCTAGGACCTTCCTCCGGTGGCCGGCCAAGGCTCTCCTCCGAGAGATTTTCCGATATTCGGGATCCCCGCGACGAGAGGAACACGTGAGCGCGAAGAAATCTCCGAGACTCCGAGTTTCTCCGGAACCTCCGACGCCGTTCTTGGTTGTAAGTCCAAGATATCGAAGTAAGTACTGCTCACCTGCAGTAAGAGGCGGTATTCCGCAAGTTTTTCCCGTTAGAAAGTTAAAAATGCAATTTTCCTTTAGTTTATGATTTTGCATGTAACTCTAGTTTAATCCATGCTTGTATAAGTTTGATTAAGTACCCTATATGAGGTTAGGGGCTAAGAAAAGTTATGAGAAAAGAAAAGAGAAGATAAAGATAAGAAAAGAAAAGGCCAAGGCCTTAAGAAATCCCCAAAAGTCAAGACTTAGGGATTTGGGCACACAAGGTGCTCGTTAAAATGCCAAGGCATTCAAGATAAGAAAAAGTAAGTATTTTATTTTCTAAGGCCAGTACCCGACGTCCAAGGGCGTCGTTAAAGAAATCCAGGTGTCCAATTCCAAGGTCTTGGCCCTGGTAGACCAAGGTCTGCTCTATTAGGATTGGTGGCTCGCTACCCCAACCTTTTAGGGAACGCGCATAAGATGGTACTTACGCCTTAAGTGGATCCAAGTGAGTTATTATTTTCAAGTATATGTTTTAGCAAAATTTTTCTAAAGTTTAAGGAAATTTTCTAAAAGTTAAAGAAAGATTTAAAGTTAAAGAATTGCTAAAGTTTCAAGTTAAGCCAAGAAAAAGTGAGTTAAGACTTATTAATGCTTGAGTATGCATGTTTTGAGTTATACATGTTTTAGTGTTTCTTTTAAGCATAAAAGTATCTCATGTGATTTCGTATTGTTTAAAAAGCATGCTTGCACATTTCGAGATTTTGTGAGCTAGATAGTACTTGCTAAGCTTTATGCTTATTAGTTGCATTTCCTCTTACTGCAGGTAAAGGTAAAGGCAAGCAATTCTGAAGGAAGGCGACGAGGTGGTGCTGAGTAACGTGTGTGTGGTGGCTGACCTTGGAGAGGTCCTTGGGACGAGATAAATAAAAGACTTAAAGTGCATTTATTACAGATTCTTAGTTTAAGTTAGATCACATAGAATTTATCCAAGTATTTGTGTTTTAGATATTTTACATGTCTTAAAACCACGAGTAAAGATTCCATGTCATTCTATTTAGTTTACATATCCTTATGATTGCATTGGATGAGTATGAGCGTGAGTAGTTTTGAATATCGATACTTTGATGGAGCTATTTGATGCATGTGCCAAGATGTTGTTAGTCTCCTTTTGAATTAAGTTTTTATTGCTTTAAATATGCTTAGAAAAGTTGCATTCATATTCCATAATGCTTTAGTAATGTTATAGAACCTTGTGTGATGAGTTTAAATGGTTAGAATTGCTTGTAATGGTGTTGGAGACTCACCCCCCAGGCGTGCCAGTCGACCTGGCCAGGTCGACTGGGGCAGCTAGGTCGACTGGGCAGGGCAAGTTCCAATAAGTATTTTCTTTACGAATTTTAGAGAAAGGAAGTGTGCCATTGTATCATGCATGACTATTAAAGTTAGAATATCATTCTTAGATAGATTTAAATACAAAAAAAAGAAAGTTCCGCATTTTTAGTCGTGCATTAGAGTCAAGAAGTGGACAAGTAACGGTCCGTCTAAGGTAGAGAAGGCGGGTCGCTACAGTTGGTATCAGAGCAGTTCCCATTCTCCAGCATCACACACACATCAGCATCAACCTTGCCGTCTTCAAGTAAGAAAGTTTTAAGTTTCAGTTTTTCTATTGCTCCTTTATTTAATTGCAGTATAGAGAAATGCTTAAGTACTTACTCATATGTGCATAGAACAAGGAAGCATGTTTAATACCTTAGTATCACGGAATCATGTTTAATCCCTAGAATGGATATTAGGTTACTAAGTAAGAAGACAAGTTTATACCTAGAGATGTAGTAGTGATTTCTTGTTCCCTTATGTATTATAGATGGCAAGAAGAGGCCGAGCTCCTAATGCAGGGAACAGAACTCCAGTTCAAGATAACAATGAGCCTGGCACAGAACAGCCAAACCTGATGGCAGTCATTGCTCAAATGCAAGCTCAGATTTCAGAGCAACAGAAGACCATCGCCACACTGATGGCAAATCAGCACCCAGTGCCCCCTACACCACCCACAGCAGGAGTGGAAACTCCAGTGGTGGCTGAAGTTCCCCCAGTCACCCAGGAGACCCCGGCCGTGAACCGAAGACAAGAAGCATACCTCGTCCAGTGGCAGAGGCTGAAACCTGAAAGCTTCTCAGGCACGACTGAGCCCTGGGATGCTCAGGCTTGGTTCAAGACTTTAGAGAGCACAATGGAGCTTCTTGACTGGCCAGAAGTCGAGAAGGTCAAATGTGCCTCCTTCTGCCTAACTGGAGATGCTCGTATGTGGTGGGAGCGGGTCAAGAGTAAGAGGATAGTCAACCAGATGAGCTGGACAGATTTCGAGCAAGAGTTCTATGAGGAGTTCTTCCACATGCGGTTTACCAACAAGCACTACGAGGACTTCATGGAGTTCAGACAAGGTAACCTACCAGTGGGAGAAGCAGTCGCGAAGTTCAACAGGCTAGCTCGCCTCTGCCCAGAGCTAGTCAGCACAGAGAAGGAGCGAGTCAGACTGATGCTCCGCATGCTGAACCCTAAAATAGCACTCAACGTGAACAGCGGGATGCACCGACCCCAGACCAGCGAGGAGTTGGTCAGTAGTGCTCTAATCTCAGAGCACTATCTGAATAGCATCAAGGCACAACAAACACAGTAGAAGCCAGTCCTGATTGAGAACAAGACAACAGGAGGCCAGAAGCCTCAGCCAAATAACCAGAACTGGAAGAACAAGAACCACAAAAGGAAGCAGTGGCCTGGCAGCCAAAAAGGAAACCCAGAGAACAAGCAAGCTAGGTATCCACCTTGTCCTAAGTGTGGGAGGACCCATCCAGGAGCATGCCTTTTGGGTGTAACTGGATGCTACTCATGTGGACAAGAGGGACACAGATCCAAAGACTGCCCAAACAAGTTTAAGGTACTTCCTCAGCAGTCCGTACAGTATGGAGGCAAGCCTCAGTTACATTACATGCCTACTATACTGGAGGGACCTCAGATCAGTCAGGGAGGGTTGGAAGCAGCACCAGTTTCAACCAATGCCAGAGTCTTTTCCCTCACGAAGGAAGAAGCTGCCAGCGCCTCCACGGTCGTAACAGGTCAAATAGTTATTTTTCAGCATTTAGCTACTACACTGTTTGACACTGGGGCGACCCATTCTTTCGTATCAGTACCTTTTGCTAGTAAGTTACAGGTGCCTGCAGAGAGTTGGGAGTCCAGATTCCTGACAACTCTCCCTTCAGGGGAAATCATGGAATCCACCCAGCGGCTCCGGGCTGTGTCAATCAAGATTTCAGACCGAGAGCTATATGTCGATCTAATAGTCCTTGCGATGCAAGACTTCGACGTCATACTGGGCATGGATTTCCTCAGTAAGTACAGCGCTTCAGTGGACTGTCGACGGAGGAATGTGGTTTTCAGTCCAGAGGGAGAACCACCGTTCGAATTTCAAGGAGCCCCAAGGAGGAAGACTCAGAAATTCCTCTCAGCCTTGGCAACCCACCAGATGCTAGAACAAGGGTGTGCTGGTTTTCTTGCATGCATAGTGGACATAGAAGCAAGGGAAGAGCGCATGCAGGAGGATGTACGGGTAGTCTGTGAGTATCCAGAAGTATTCCCAGAAGAACTACCTGGACTACCTCCCAACAGAGAAGTGGAATTCGAGATCGAGCTAGTACCAGGTACCGGTCCGGTCTTGAAGGCCCCATATCGTATGTCTCCAACAGAGTTGAAGGAATTACAAGAGCAACTCCAGGAGCTACTAGACAAGGGCTTCATTCGCCCAAGTCATTCACCCTGGGGAGCTCCTGTACTTTTCATCAAGAAGAAGGATGGGTCTATGCGTCTGTGCATAGACTACAGAGCTCTGAACAAGGTAACCATCAAGAACAAGTACCCCCTTCCTAGAATAGATGATTTATTTGATCAACTCAAAGGGGCTACAGTGTTCTCGAAGATAGATCTGCGTTCTGGGTATCATCAGCTAAAGGTTAAAGAAAGTGACATCCCCAGGACGGCCTTCAGGACAAGATACGGCCACTACGAATTTGTAGTGATGCCTTTTGGAGTAACCAATGCTCCAGCAGTCTTCATGGAGCTGATGAACCACATCTTCAGGGAGTATCTCGATAAATTCGTCATTGTATTTATTGATGATATTCTCATATACTCACAGACTCCAGAGGACCATGCTACACACTTGAGGATAGTGCTTCAGATCCTTCAGCAGGAGAAGCTCTATGTAAAATTCTCAAAGTGTGAGTTTTGGCTAGATCAGGTGACCTTCCTAGGTCACATTGTATCCAAAGAAGGCATTCAAGTTGATCCAGCCAAGATAGAAGCAGTCAGCAACTGGTGTAGACCCAAGAATGCCAGTGAAATCAGAAGCTTCTTAGGCCTGGCAGGATATTACAGAAAATTTGTGGAGGACTTTTCCAGAATAGCCTCTCCACTCACAGCCCTGACCAGAAAGAATCAGAAGTTTGA
>JAGFNQ010008353.1:68927-201624 GCA_024364735.1 Boesenbergia rotunda | reverse complement strand
TATAATTCTTGTTTGGTTCCTTCTTGTTCTTGTTTATATTGTATATTGATTATTGTCATGGACCCCGAAGATAAACACAAAAATCGGCGATAATTCATCGTCTTTTCTGTGGCTAATCGATTAGATGAGTAAGATTGCTTGAACAATAAGTTTGTTCAAGTGATCACTTGAATCGATTAGTATGATGATGATACGGTTGTTCGAAAGGTTCTCACCATCCAGGTTGTTTCTAATTAATATAGAATTTTAATCCGGGGACATGGAGAGCAATCTAACCGAATGCGAAACCGAAACCCAACTAATGTCATAGCAGAATGATCGAGGAAGCTCGTAAAAAAGTTGTTCCAAAGCTGTGATCGAAGACTCTCTTTCATACAACATTAGAGGCGCCTTTAACATTCCAAAATGTCTCCATTGGCACTTATTCGATTCACAAACATCGACTTCTATCCACTTGAAGGTGCCTCCAACAGTTTTGAGGCACCTCCAGCAGCTCCAATATGCCTTTAATCACCTCTAAGGCACCTCCAGTCAGCGAAAATCATCCTCAAAGTTTATCTCCACTGACGCGCCTCCAGTCATCCTGGGCACCTCCAATTAGCTCTGAGGCACCTCAAGCACTATTCTTTCGAGGTTGATTTTTTAACAATTAACTCCTACAAAAATATGTTAGTCTAAATAGCAAAAAAAAACTTACAAAATAGAGTTATCACATAAAATAAAATTATGAATTAGATCCTGTCTAATATGATCAGAATGTAATCTTGGTCTTAACTTAGAATTTCAAAATGGATCTAAGTTGGATGAACGTCTACAATATGCTAAAGTAGTGAATGAATAGAATTTTATGCATAGTTGAAGATTTTTTCCATAAGTGATTTTTTTTAATTGTTTTGAAGTATAATTGCCTATGCTAGGACTTTCAAATATCGATATAATAATTTTGGTTTAAACATGCAAATTGCTCTAGATTAAATGTTTTGAACTATACATTTACATTAGATGAATTAAGTGTTTTTATTTATTCTCTATAATTGATGATATTTGTTTACTTCATAGGGCATGTATAATAGGTATGATTGAATATTTTTAATGGTTGCAGGTTCCAGAGGTTGATATGGCTGTAAGGTCTCTGACTGTGATGTGGGAGAAGGTGGACCTAATTTGATCAAATGATGAAATGCTTTCTCTAGAATGTAATAGGAAGCGCATATACTAGTATAAATTTACATTCTTATGTGTAGCGAATTTGGGTGAATGTAGCAAATTTAGATATAAAGTTTTAGGTTGTGTTTAGAGATTTGTGGATATACTTTAGTGAAGTTCGTCTAACATGTGTTTTGTGAATACACTTTTAGATTGTATTTGGTAGATATTTACGGTATATTTTTCTAATTTTGACGGTGACAAAATTTTGTTCAATTAAAATTATATTGTATTAAAATACGGATAATTACTTCTACACTATAAATAAATGGTAGGGTAATATAACAAAAATGACATCAATAAATTTAAATAGTGATGTACTTAAAGAAATATTTACTTCGTCACAATACAAAATTTGTAATGTCATATAAATAATTTACATTCTCAATCAATGTAATATGTGAAGTCATATATAATCAACTACTTCAACACTATTATAGAACCGATGAAATAATAGAGCTTTTTTACTTCAAAATCAGTTTAATTTTGAACTGGTTTTGAATTGATGAAAGACTTCAGTACTTTTGTGGTGAAGTAATAAACTAGCTCTTTTACTTCACATGTGTCTACTTCGATAACTATCTGCTTATTACATCGGATAATATCCAAAGTCTACCCATTTTTACATAGCGGTCGAACCAGCACCTATAGTTCAACGGGTCACATTCTCACTGAATCTCTCTCCTCTAGTGCTTACCTGACTTATCTGCCAAATGTCTAGTCCTCCAGATTGACTTTTTCTGGTCCTACTTAATATCTAAACAACTTGATCTACTAAGACTTATCCGCAACACTGAGTTAGCATAATAGATATAAAATAGTAAAGTAAGACATTGTTAGTAGCACTAAAGATTCACTGGTCTGGTCGATCGCGTTTGGTCGTCTGGAAACCATTTAGTTACACATGCTTGGAGTTCACTATCTCCAAGACTTCTTATTACCTAGGGTTACCTCTCCTAGGATTTTCCTCTGCCAAGCTATATTCACTAGAACTTTCTATTGCCTAGCTTAACTTATTAGGACTTTCAGCACCTAGCTTCAGTCACTAGGACTTATTTTCACTCACTAGGACTTCCATCGCCTGACTTCACTCACCAAGACTTCTACCATCTAGCTTCACTCACTAGGACTTTCACCATCTAGCATCATTCACTAGGACTTCCCTTGCCTAAACACTAGTTAGGACTAGTCATTCGATAGATTTCTCACCCTAATGCCTAACCTCAAGTTAGGACTAGTCACTTGATAGATTTCTCACCCCAATGCCTAACCTCCAATTTGGACTAGTCACTAGGTAGATTTCTCACCCCCTTGCCTAACTTCTAGTCAGGACTTCCCTTGCTAGTTATCCTATCAACTTTAACCTGACTAGACTTCTTTCTTCTAAATATCAAGTCATGTTTGGATAAACCCTTAGTTTACCTGACATGACATTTGTATATTGTCAACTATTGAAACCCTAGAGGTCGATTGCACTAAAAAATTTCACTAACAAAATCTCTTTTGAATACTTATCCAAGTATATCATTAACTTAGGGATAGTTAAGATACTTAAGAATGAGCTTAACCAATTGAAATAATTATTTTTATGTCAAAACTCATTGTAATAGTTGATTGCTATTCAACAAAAGCCAAATGAATATGGGCAACAGTCGATTGTTGGATTGAAAAACAACATAATAATTTTTAGACTGAAATTTAGAAATGCATAAGTAATTCTAAGATTTAAAAACTAATGAATTATCATAAAAAAATTACTTATGTCAAATACTATCAAGGAAAAATAATTTTCTAAGCAAATATATCTTATTTTAAAGAATGACAGAAAGTTGGAAACTATTAAAAATTTTAATGTTTCACTGTAACTTTATATCAATCTAATCAATGGTGATTTTTATTAATAAATTGATTTCATTAAGGTTTTCTAAAATGATTTTGAAATGGTCACATTGAACTTCGTTCATCATTCTAACATTGCACGTGTGTTTTATGTATCTCAATACATACGCAAGTTAATCATATTATTCTTGTGAGATGTAAAAATTTTTTCTGAACCAAGGGATCATGCCTTGATTTAGTCATTCTAAATTTGAACATCCTACATAGGATGTCAACTAATATCATTTGTCCTTAATTACAAGGAATTAAAATTTATGCAGTAAATGAGTATGACATATCTCATGCATATTTTTCAAAAGAAATCTATCATAACTTAAACGATGTATATAGGATATGACATATCAATATCGAACAACATGCTATCAAGATAAGATAGATGCATGATATGATATCATGACATGTGATATGATACACAAACATGGTAACTATAACTAAAGAATAAAAATATATTTAGATTTCATATCTAAGTGTTATCAATTAATCATTATGTTAAATACAAAATTTGACATAAGCGGCCTAACTCCCTTGAATGTGCCAAAATCCCCAAACTTAGCACATTTTATGATTCTATCTTATTGTGTCAATTTTGATTAACTTATGAACTCAATTTTCATTGGCACACTATAGAAATCTTCCAAGATAAAATTTGAGCCTTTATTCTCAAGATATCATGATTCATTAAAATTGCCCTAAAATGCCACATTTACTATAGTTGAGTTAACTATAATTCCAATTAAGGATGACACACCCTATACTCATGTAGTGTGAAGAGATCACACTCTTAAGAACCTAATATCTATTGGAGCTCCTTGGATATACTAGGTCTTCACTAGGAATAACCTCCCTAGTTAACTTCTAATGACTCTCCTGTAAGATGTGTATACTGAAAGACATGACTTTTTTATACGAACATCTTCATTTTGAAAAGAGAATCACAACTACACTAGGTTCCTGTTTATATTAGTACATGCATAAAGTCCTTTACCATGCATTGTAGATAACATAGTGTATAGTGTTACACGGAAGATCATGTTATTAGTCCCTTGCCTAGTATAAGTAGAGGATCACAACCGAGATAGAATTGGACAAAGCATCAGAATGGTTGTTGTGTAATTAGGTGTGGTTGATCTTGACCATAGAATTACACTAGTGTGCTTTGAGTACATTGAGCAGGACCAAAACCAGAGGTTATCCGATTTATACTGACTCGATAATTGGATAGGACCTCAAGATTTTATTATGGAGTATGATCCCTTAATCCGGATATAATAACGACATATATTATTAATTATTATTTCTTTGATTTACCAATGGGCGAGATCTATTCTGCTAGATCGATAGGCCCGGTAAGTTGGGAGATAATATTAATAATATGATGTGTTGCTGATTATTGACGGAATCCGTATCTTGGTGAGTCAGGTTGATGATGCCCCCATGATGAGCTCAAAAAGGTTCATCATGCTACACCCTGCAGGTGGATTTGATCCGGCATGATGATAAGGTTGAGTGGTATACTAGTCAAGGACCCAGAAGTTAATTAATTTGAATTGTCAGTAATTTATATTAATTAACGGGCATTCGATATCTTAAACACAGGGGGATGGATGACTCATAATATGTGGAGCCCATATGAAAATATGGGGGTTGGTGAGGAAGTTCAATAAAGATCCTTTAGTGGAATAGATCTTAATTAATGGATCGGGTTTAGATCCGTTGGTGGGCCAAGATCCAACTCCTCCTCTTGGTCCCTACCTTAGCCCTATATAAACCCCATGAGACCATGAAACCAAGGCTAATCAATCCAATTGGGCAACCCTTGGCCTCTCTCTTTCCTCTCCCTCTCATTCTCTCTCCTAGGGCGCCGACGCACACCAAGAAGAGAAGCCATCTTCTCTTCTGGTTCTCTCCTTCCTCTCTTTGGCATGGGCCTCTATGAAAGAGAAGATCATCTCCCTTCTTAGTTGGTGGCCGAAGCTCGCGAGTGGAGGTTGGAGAAGTGGCCGGCAGCGTGGAGGAGTGGCGCAAGGGCGCCGGCGGTGAGGGAGGATAGTAGAGAGTGGGCGGTGGGTTTGGGGAAGAAGAAGAGCCTTCTTCTTCCTTCCACTCAATCATCTTCACCTTCCTTAGCCTCATTTGGATGGAGAGCTGGTGGCCGGTGACCTCAGCAACCCTTGGTTGCCCGGCGGTGCACGCGTGGATGGAGAAGAGCCCGACGGTGCATCCCTTCATTTAGGGTTTCGGCTAGGGCAAGGAGGAGAGGTTTTTGAAGGCCTTGGTGATCTCGGTTCTCGGTAGACCGTCGCCCATACGACATCCGGGAAGGGTGGGACATAAGGTAGAAGACCGCGAAGTGATCGGGAAGGTACAATTTCTTCCCCAATCTCCTGATAGATCGTTTATGTCCGCTAGAGGGGGGGTGAATAGCACTTTTTCGAAACTCTTCTACCTACACGGTTAGTTTGCACAAAGGAATATACAATAAAACAATAAAACAAAAACTAACCAATACTAACATTGAAGATTTACTTGGTATCCACCTCGGACGAGTCACTAATCCAAGAATCCGTCAGTGGATCAATCCCCGGATAACCTCCGGCTAGCCCGTGTCGCACCTTGTGGGTGGAGAATCCTCACCACAACACCTTTAGAAGACTTGAGCACAAAGACTACTATCTTGCCTTTATCCATGACAAGATTCGTCATGAATCTCAGACACCACGAAATCCTCTTTAAAAAGGACTCGGGCTGAAACCCTCGCTATCAGTCGACTGGTCTAAGGGTAGTCGACTGGTGCCACTGAAATTCGACCGTTGCACACCAACGTTCGAATTCTCAGCCAACTCACCATCCACCGACCAGTCGACTGACCCCAGGGTAGTCAACTAGTCCCGGCCAGAACCCTTCTGTGAGTTCTATCAGTCGACTGCCCCCAGGCCAATCGACTGGTCTACTCACCCACCTAAGATTACCCTTCCTGAGTACATTTCACTCCGCACTCAAACCCTAGGATTTCCCGAGTACAATCACACAACACTCGTACCCTCACGACACGACTGACTCCTCATCCGCAGCCTCGACTATTGCCTTCGCGCCCTATTCATATTTGGCTCCCGTCCCTCGGATGCACGCAAGCCTCCAGCTTGCCTCCATGTTATCCTTCACGCATGCCTCGAAGTCCGTGCCGATTAGCTCATCATCCCTGCTCTCCAAGGTCCCTCGAGTGCACACAAGCCTCCAGCTTGTCTCCATGCCACCCTTCACCGTACCGAGTGTAACGACCCGGCCCATTTGGCAGCCCATTTGGCGGTCTCGACCGTCGACCGTCAACCGTGCCGTTACCAATACTAGGTCTTCCCACTCCTGGGCGTGGATTTTTGCCTTCCCAGGATTCGAACTCTAGACCCAGGCTTAAATCTAGTTCTTTGTGAATCCTGAATACCAATTGAGCTATAGCTCAATTGATATTCAGGATTCACAAAGAACTAGATTTAAGCCTGGGTCTAGAGTTCGAATCCTGGGAAGGCAAAAATCCACGCCCAATCCTGATAGCCAGAAAATTGCCGATTAAACTACATCTCCATGGATTTCATCTCTGGGATGCCTAGAACGACGAACGGATATGATGGTATATGGGTTATAGTGGACAGACTCAACAAGTCTGCCCATTTTCTGGCTATCAGGATGACCTACTCGGTAGAGCAGTTGGCTCAACTGTACGTCAAGGATATTATCCGACTGCACGGGGTTCCCAAGACCATTATCTCTGATAGGGATGGTCGATTCACTTCAGATTTTTGGGGACACGTACAGAAAACTCTCGGTACGAAACTGAAATTCAGCATTGCTTTTCACCCCCAGACTGACGGGCAGACTGAAAGAGTAAACCAGATATTAGAGGATATGTTACGAGCTTGTGCCTTGGACTTCAAGAGAAGCTGGTGTCGATACCTGAGCTTGGCAGAGTTTGCTTATAACAACAGTTATCAGGCTACTATCGGGATGGCACCGTACGAAGCACTGTACGGAAGAAAATGCAGATCTCCTATATGTTGGCTTGAGAGTGGTGAAAAGAAGGAGATGGGACTCCAGACAGATATTATAGACGAAACCACTCAGGCTATAAAGAATATCCGCCAGAGGATAGAGACTACTCAGAGTCGGCAGAAAAGTTACGCTGACAAGCGACGCAGACCACTAGAGTTTGAGGTTGGGGATTCAGTATTCCTTAAGGTATCCCCTATGAAAGGGGTGATGAGATTCGGGAAGAGAGGGAAACTGAGTCCGAGATATGTGGGACCGTATCAGATCCTGAAACGGGTAGGCAAGGTGGCCTACGAACTGGAGTTACCACCAGAAATGTCGGCTATCCACAATGTCTTCCATGTATCAATGCTCAGGAAATGTACCTCTGATGTGAATCAGATGATAGAGCCCCAACCAGTACAAGATCAAGAGAACTTAAGTTTCGAACGCCGACCTATACAGATCTTAGATCGGGAAGTCAAAAAGCTAAGGAACAAGGAAGTACCCTTAGTAAAGGTTCTGTGGCGAAACGAACAATTCGAAGAAGCCACATGGGAACGAGAGGAGGCAATACGATTAAAGTATCCGAAATTATTTTAAAGTTCGGGACGAACTTTTTATAAGGTATGGAGGACTGTAACATCCCAAAAATATTATGAGTATTATGAATTCATGAATATGAAATATTATGAAATTCATGAAATATTATTATGGAATATTATGAAATATTATGAATTCATGAAACATAATTATTATTATGAAATTTCATGATGGGCTTGGTTTAATGGGCTTGGATGTGGATTAGTGCAAAATGTGATAAAAAGGAAATGTAGAGAGGAGGAAGCAAGGATTGGACCTTGAACCTCCTCGTTGCACTAACCATGTCATAACCAATGAACCAAGCCATGTTTCTTGTTGAAGGGATAAGAAACATGCTTGTTAAAGCTAGGGAAGTGAAGAGACATGTCTCTTCATGAGAAAAAGTATAAATAAGGAAGGAAGAAGTTGGAATAACTTCCTTCTTCTTCTTCCTCACTCTCATCACCGAAACTTCAAGCCCTCTCCCTTTTCATTTTCGAAAAAAAAGAACACAACCCTAGGGTTCTAACCCTAGGGAATTGGAAGGAAGAAGAATTCTACAAGGACCTTGCCCTCTACTAGAGCCAAGGGTCCTATGGAAGTGCTAGGAAGAAGAACACTCACCTTCCTTCAACCAAGGGCACCTTAAGATTTTAGGGAAGGAGAAATTCAAGCGAAAGGATGTAAGTATCCCCTCGCCTGCAGTGTAATAGTTGTTGTATGATTCCTTGTTTTTTTGTGGTTTTCAAAAATGGGGTTTTTCCCCTTTGAAGGTTTCGGCCACCCCTTAAGGGGAGGCCTTGATCACTCCTTAATACATGGGAAGACCCCTTGAGACTTAGGGTATATAGGTATGTGGATTTTCTTCATGATGTGGTGAACAAAAACTAGGGTTCTCACCCTTTGTAAGTTTCGGCCAAGGTAAAGGATTTAGGAGTTTAAGAGTTAAATTTCTCTAGGATGTATGTTATGTTTAGTGTAATATATGATGGTGTAGACAATGTGTTTGTATAAATGTTTGGTTACAAAAATCCAACTTTTTCCCTACCCTACAAGTTTCGGCCAACCCTAGAGGGATTAGGGTTTAGGGTTGCATATTTATCCTATGATGAAATCTATGGTTAATAAGTGGTATAATATGTATGTGAAGTGTTTGGGTAAATGCTTGTGAGAAAGTTTGATTTCCAAAAAAAAAAACCCTAATTCCCTACTTTGTAAGTTTCAGCCAACACCCTAAAGTTAGGGTTTGTGATGGTTAAACTATCCTACGAGACATGATTATGTTGGTAAGATGATATGTGTATGCATGTGATGTTTAAATGGAAGGCTTGAATCAAAATCTTGATGTTCTCTAGTATATGATTTTCGGCCAAGGCATGATATATTAGGTTTGTGAAAGTTGATTACCCCATGATGTATGCTATGCTTAGTATGATACATGATGTACGTAAATATGATACTTGTATGGGATGTTTGATGTCAAAAACCTAAGCTACCTCTACCCTTGACTTTCGGCCAAAACCCTAGATTTAGGGTTAAGCAGGACTCAATTAACTCATGAAGCATGCTACCCCTTTCTATGACATGAATATGATTTATGTGACCAATCTTGTCATCTATATAAGTATGTTTAAGGGGTTGAATTATGATGTATATATGAGCATGTCTTATAGCCCGTGGGGCACCCTTATGAGATTTCATGTGATATGTATGATGAAATGCTTGAAAGGATACTTCACTAAGTATGGGATCAAGAACACCCTTATGTTGTGAGGTGTGTCCCTATGGGATCAGAAACACCCTGAAAAAGTGGGTGTCCCTTGAGCAGTGAAATTGGAGTACATCCTTAGCATATATATGTAAAGACATGATAAGTATTTTACTTTGTAAGTTGTGTACCCGACTCGTAAGAGGGGTCGTTAAACAAATCCGGGGTGCATGTTAACTTAAGGTCATGGCTCTGGTAGGACGTAAGAGGTCCTGCTCTAATGGGATTGGTGGCTCGCTACCCCAACTCATTAGGGAACACGCATCATGTGGTACACAACTGGGCCCTATATGACATGGATGTATTTTTAAGTAATACCATTATGGAACTGTTTTGAAAACATCCTTTGAAAACATTTATTATATGTGAAGGGTATGCTTAAGATACTTTATGCTGCAGGCTTAGAAACTTGGATGTTTAGTATGCTATGATGAACTCATGTTTATGATTTATTATGTGTACATGTTGTATGCCTTCATATGGATTTTGCGAGTAGGACAGGATCCTTACTAAGCTTTTGTGCTTACTAGTTATGTGTTGTCTTATGCTGCAGATAAAGGTAAGGAACACTTGAACTAGAGGAAGAGGCAGGAAGGCTGAAGATGTGTGGGGGTGGTGGCTCGGGAAAGAAATATTTATATATCTACTTTATCATGTTTATGTTTATGTTCCTTGACAACAAGGGTTAGTGAATAGAATTGATGTTGCATGATAGTGGTTACCCTTGGATGTCTCTTACACTTGATTATGCTATGAGTTGTATTACTGGTGAACTTATCATGTTATAGGATAACTTTTATTTAAGATATTTCACATGAGGTTTTAGATTTCCTTAGATTCAATTTCATGAACTAATATTATGCATGGAAACATATGACTATGTTTTTAAAGGATGATTAAAGCATGATAGAAAATTTGCATGCACTGATTAATATGCTTAGCACTTATGTTGTTCTTTTATGAAAAAAAAATTAATTATATGAATGAGTACATAACGTAACCCCGCCCCGAGAGTAGATATAAGGGCGGGCGTTACAGGTTGGTATCAGAGCGAGGTTTCCCCTCCACCACACACACATCAAGCTTCATCCTGCCGCTTCCAAGTAAGAGATCCTAACCTCGCTTTACTTTATTTCATGTACAGTAATGATTATACGGAGATGATTAATACTTGCATAACAAGTGAAAGTAGTGATAATTCTTATGTAGTCATTTATCACCTGTATGATAGATATGGCTAGAGGACGTAGCAATCGGGGTAATGAGACAGCACCCCCACTTAATATGATGCAAGTGATCACAGATCTGCAGCGTCAGGTCACTGAACAACAGCAGATAATAAACACTCTGATGACCCAGCAGGGGAACACTGCAACCCCACAGGAAAGTCAGAATGTGATACCTACTGAGCCTCCAACTACACCGGCACCCCCGGACACTCCAGTCCGAGGAGTCCGACAGGAGGCCTATCTGATTCAATGGCAGAGACTGAAGCCGGAAAAATTCTCTGGCACCTGCGAGCCCTGGGATGCCTAGGCCTGCCTCAAGACAGTTGAGAGCACAGTGGAATTATTAGACTGGTCCGAGCATGAGAAAATTAAATGTGTCTCATTCTGCCTCACTGGCGACGCCAGGATGTGGTGGGAACGGGTAAAAGCTAGAAGGTCAGTGGACCAGATGAAGTGGAAGGACTTCGAGTCTGAATTTCTGGAGAAATTCTTTAATATGCGAGTCACAAAAGAAATGATGTCACTGCAAGAGTTAGACTGCAAAATTCTGACAACACTGCCCTCGGGTGAGGTGATGCCCTCTACCCAAATGCTACGTGCCGCACCGATCAGAATCGCAGATAGGGAACTCTACTGCGACCTGATAGTGCTTGATATGCCAGTCTATGATGTGATATTGGGCATGGATTTCTTGAACAAATACGGCGCCTCTATCGAGTGCCGTAAACGAAAGGTTACCTTCCGACCTGAGGCGGGAATTCAATTTGAATTTATCGGAGAGCCGAAGAAGAGGACAAGCAAATTCTTATCGGCTCTGAGAGCAAGGAAGATGTTAGAAAATGGATGCTCTGGGTTTCTAGCTCATGTGGTTGATACCAGTCCTACTGAGGGCCCGAAGCTAGAAGAGGTCAAGGTCGTATGTAATTACCCAGAGGTATTTCCCGATGAATTACCAGGGTTAGCACCTGAAAGAGATATAGAATTTGCAATTGAATTGATTCCTGGTACTAACCCCATTTCTAAAGCACCATACCGTATGGCGCCGACGGAATTAAAAGAGTTACAGGGACAGTTACAGGAGCTACTTGACAAGGGACTCATCCGCCCTAGTCATTCTCCTAGGGGAGCTCCCGTACTGTTCGTGAAAAAGAAGGATGGGTCGATGCGAATGTGTATCGACTATCGGGCACTGAACAACGTGACGATCAAGAACAGGTACCCTCTACCCAGGATAGATGACCTGTTCGATCAACTGAAGGGAGCCACGGTTTTCTCTAAGATTGACCTGAGATCTGGTTATCACCAAGTCAGGGTGAAAAAGGAGGATATACCGAAGACGGCTTTCCGAACCAGAACGGACATTATGAGTTCGTAGTTATGCCATTTGGAGTTACCAATGCTCCAGCTATGTTTATGGATTTAATGAATCAGGTATTCTCGGCATTCCTCGACAGATTTGTCATCGTCTTTATCGACGATATCCTTATATATTCGAGAACTCCCGAAGAACATGCTGAGCACCTGAGTATAGTACTACAGATTCTTCAGAAGGAACAACTGTATGCTAAATTTTCCAAATGCGAGTTCTGGCTCGATCAAGTATCATTCTTGGGACATGTTATCTCCAAGGAAGGAGTAATGGTGGACCCAATTAAAATTGAAGCTGTGAGTAACTGGACCAGACCCAAGAATACCAGTGAAATCAGAAGATTCCTCGGGCTAGCAGGCTATTACAGAAAATTCGTAGAGAACTTCTCTCGGATTGCAGCCCCTATGACAGCTCTTACAAAGAAGGACAAGAAATATGTATGGACCGAGGAATGTGAAAAGAGCTTTACGGAACTGAAAAGGAGGCTGACTAGCGCTCCAATATTGACTCTTCCAGAGAGCGATATGGGTTTCGATATGTACAGCGACGCATCTAAACTTGGACTCGGAGCTGTGCTTATGCAAAATGGGAAGGTAATTGCCTATGCCTCTAGGCAACTGAAGGAACATGAAAGAAATTACCCTACCCATGACTTAGAGTTAGCAGCGATGGTCTTTGCACTGAAAATATGGAGGCACTATCTATATGGAACCCAGTGTAAAGTTTATACAGATCACCAGAGTCTGCGATATTTCTTCACCCAGAAAGATCTGAATATGAGACAGCCCAGATGGCTGGAATTGGTCAAGGATTATGATTGTGAGATCTTGTACCATCCGGGAAAAGCCAACAAGGTAGCCGATGCTCTCAGTAGAAAATCATGTGCTACTTTAATGTCTTTATCAGCTTTGTCACAACCCTTAGGGGAAGAAATTATGAATTACGGGATTGAAATCATATCAGGACAGTTGTCCACCCTAATGATTGCGCCGACATTATTCGACGATATTCTGGAAAAGCAGAATCAGGATCCGAGTCTTCAGAGAATCAAGCAAGAAGTTCTCGAAGGCAAGGACGATGGATTTAGGATTTCGGACAGCGGAGTCTTATATCTTCGGGATCGATTATGTGTTTCCGACGACTCCGACTTACGGACAAGGATTCTCGAGGAAGCTCACGGAACACCTTATGCGATGCATCCTGGGTCTACCAAGATGTATCAAGATCTGAAGAGCAAGTTTTGGTGGTCCGGTATGAAGCGAGATGTAGCCCACTATATCAATATGTGTTTGACCTGCCAGAGGGTCAAAGCAGAACATCAGAGGCCTGGAGGAGTTTTGCAACCCCTGTCTATTCCCGAGTGGAAATGGGAAGACATCTCCATGGATTTCATCTCTGGGCTGCCTAGAACGACGAACGGATATGATGGTATATGGGTTATAGTGGACAGACTCAACAAGTCTGCCCATTTTCTGGCTATCAGGATGACCTACTCGGTAGAGCAGTTGGCTCAACTGTACGTCAAGGAAATTATCCGACTGCACGGGGTTCCCAAGACCATTATCTCTGATAGGGATGGTCGATTCACTTCAGATTTTTGGGGACACGTACAGAAAACTCTCGGTACGAAACTGAAATTCAGCATTGTCTTTCACCCCCAGACTGACGGGCAGACTGAAAGAGTAAACCAGATATTAGAGGATATGTTACGAGCTTGTGCCTTGGACTTCAAGGGAAGCTGGTGTCGATACCTGAGCTTGGCAGAGTTTGCTTATAACAACAGTTATCAGGCTACTATCGAGATGGCACCGTACGAAGCACTGTACGGAAGAAAATGCATATCTCCTATATGTTGGCTTGAGAGTGGTGAAAAGAAGGAGATGGGACTCCAGACGGATATTATAGATGAAACCACTCAGACTATAAAGAATATCCGCCAGAGGATAGAGACTACTCAGAGTCGGCAGAAAAGTTACGCTGACAAGCGACGCAGACCACTAGAGTTTGAGGTTGGGGATTCAGTATTCCTTAAGGTAGCCCCTATGAAAGGGGTGATGAGATTCGGGAAGAGAGGGAAGCTGAGTCCGAGATATGTGGGACCGTATCAGATTCTGAGACGGGTAGGCAAAGTGGCCTACGAACTGGAGTTACCGCCAGAAATGTCGGCTATCCACAATGTCTTCCATGTATCAATGCTCAGGAAATGTACCTCTGATGTGAATCAGATGATAGAGCCCCAACCAGTACAAGATCAAGAGAACTTAAGTTTTGTAACGACCCGGCCCATTTGGCGGCCCATTTAGCGGTCTCGACCGTCGACCGTCGACCGTGCCGTTACCAATACTAGGTCTTCCCACTCCTGGGCGTGGATTTTTGCCTTCCCAGGATTCGAACTCTAGACCCAGGCTTAAATCTAGTTCTTTGTGAATCCTGAATACCAATTGAGCTATAGCTCAATTGGTATTCAGGATTCACAAAGAACTAGATTTAAGCCTGGGTCTAGAGTTCGAATCCTGGGAAGGCAAAAATCCACGCCCAGGAGTGGGAAGACCTAGTATTGGTAACGGCACGGTCGACGGTCGACGGTCGAGACCGCCAAATGGGCCGGGTCGTTACAATAAAAGGCGCCTTTTTATTATAACGACCCGGCCCATTTAGCGGCCCATTTGGCGGTCTCGACCGTCGACCGTCGACCGTGCCGTTACCAATACTAAGTCTTCCCACTCCTGGGCGTGGATTTTTGCCTTCCCAGGATTCGAACCCTAGACCAGGCTTAAATCTAGTTCTTTATGAATCCTGAATACCAATTGAGCTATAGCTCAATTGGTATTCAGGATTCATAAAGAACTAGATTTAAGCCTGGGTCTAGAGTTCGAATCCTGGGAAGGCAAAAATCCACGCCCAGGAGTGGGAAGACCTAGTATTGGTAACGGCACGGTCGACGGTCGACGGTCGAGACCGCCAAATGGGCCGCCAATGGGCCGGGTCGTTACAATAAAAAGGCGCCTTTTTATTGTAACGACCCGGCCCATTTGGCGCCCATTTGGCGGTCTCGACCGTCGACCGTCGACCGTGCCGTTACCAATACTAGGTCTTCCCACTCCTGGGCGTGGATTTTTGCCTTCCAGGATTCGAACCTAGACCCAGGCTTAAATCTAGTTCTTTGTGAATCCTGAATACCAATTGAGCTATAGCTCAATTGGTATTCAGGATTCACAAAGAACTAGATTTAAGCCTGGGTCTAGGGTTCGAATCCTGGGAAGGCAAAAATCCACGCCCAGGAGTGGGAAGACCTAGTATTGGTAACGGCACGGTCGACGGTCGACGGTCGAGACCGCCAAATGGGCCGCCAAATGGGCCGGGTCGTACAGTTGAACGCCGATATACAGATCTGATCGGAGTCAAAAAGTAGGCAAGTACCTTTAAAGGTTTGGGAAACGAACAATTGAAGAGCACATGAACGAGAACAATACAATTAAAGTATCCGGAATTATTTTTATTGTAACGACCTGGCCCATTTGGCGGCCCATTGGCGGTCTCGACCGTGACCGTCGACCGTGTCGTTACCAATACTAGGCTTCCCACTCCTGGGCGTGGATTTTTGCCTTCCCAGGATTCGAACTCTAGACCGAGGCTTAAATCTAGTTCTTTGTCAATCCTGAATACCAATTGAGCTATAGCTCAATTGGTATTCAGGATTCACAAAGAACTAGATTTAAGCCTGGGTCTAGAGTTCGAATCCTGGGAAGGCAAAAATCCACGCCCAGGAGTGGGAAGGCCTAGTATTGGTAACGGCACGGTCGACGGTCGACGGTCGAGACCGCCAAATGGGCCGCCAAATGGGCCGGGTCGTTACAATAAAAAGGCGCCTTTTTATTGTAACGACCCGGCCCATTTGGCGGCCATTTGGGGTCTCGACCGTCGACCGTGCCGTTACCAATACTAGGCTTCCCACTCCTGGGCGTGGATTTTTGCCTTCCAGGATTCGAACTCTAGACCCAGGCTTAAATCTAGTTCTTGTGAATCCTGAATACCAATTGAGCATAGCCAATTGGTATTCAGGATTCACAAAGAACTAGATTTAAGCCTGGGTCTAGAGTTCGAATCCTGGAAGGCAAAAATCCACGCCAGGAGTGGGAAGCCTAGTATTGGTAACGGCACGGTCGACGGTCGACGGTCGAGACCGCCAAATGGGCCGCCAAATGGGTCGGGTCGTTACAATAAAAGCTCAATTGGTATTCAGGATTCACAAAGAACTAGATTTAAGCCTGGGTTTAGAGTTCGAATCCTGGGAAGGCAAAAATCCACGCCCAGGAGTGGGAAGACCTAGTATTGGTAACGGCACGGTCGACGATCGACGGTCGAGACCGCCAAATGGGCCGCCAAATGGGCCGGGTCGTTACACCGAGGCCGTCCAGTCAAGTCCATATGTGTAACCTGTACAACCTGCACACTCAACATACACATATGAGATAACAAGGGTAAACCTAACTTAAACCCTTTGCCCAAACATCAAAACACTTGGTCACTCCAGACCACAAATTGCCTCAACAATCTCCCCCTTTTTGATGTATGGCAATACGTTTATTTAGGGAAAGCAAAATAGTAGTCAATAGCAAAAACCATGCTAAACAAATGCATATGCAATACATACATGAATCATATCCCAAGGCATCCTAGACCTAACCCTCCAAGTTATGAATTTTCACACACCTAACCCTCCAAGTTAGGATTTTTCACACCTAACCCTCCAAGTTAGTATTTTTCCACAACATGGGTTTTTTAAAGCTTTTCCAAAGCTCCCCCTACACTGGACTTACAAAGGCTTTTTAAGAACCTCTCTACGGTTCCCCTTACGCCAAGAATGGAGCAACCATGCTCCCCCTTTTTCTTTGCTCCCCCTAAACCTAGGGTTTCTAGCAAATATATGTTTGGTTTCCCAACTTAAACCCAAACGTCTCCCCCTTTGCCATACATCAGAAAGACCCCAATAATATCCTAATTATTGGTTCTTTTAATCCCTAATGATCATAAACAACGTGTACTAACCCCCCATACACTTGTTTTCCATCATTCGGGCACCAAACCAGCTGTTGATACACAAATCAGGCCTGGCCAGTCGATTGCCCCCAGGGCAGTCGACTGATACTATGAATATCAGACTTTTCTGGCCAAATTCAGAATTGCGCCAGAAATTTCACAAATCTCCAAAAATTCCCAAATTTTGTGGAGAACTTTGTGGTACCCATACCTACTTGGAAAAAATGCATTCAGCAATGTATCTATCACCATTCCCACGTTTGGCACAAAACTTAAAAATTTTCTATGAAAATTAAAGCAACCAAGGAGGTAACCTCCCCCTTAACATATGTCTTCTCCTAATTTTCATTTTACCAAGGTCAAGCTCTTCCCAACATAACCCACTAACACCATGTTGAGTTACACCCAACCCAACACCTGAGTTCTTCCCTCTTTGACACTATCAAAGGATTGCCCTAAGCAACCTTTCCCTTAGTGCCAAAAAGAACTCAACAAAACTTAAGAAAGTCTTAAAAGTGTGCAAGCACATTTGCTAGGATATACCTTATCCTAGAAAAATATGATTTCATGAAAACCACAAATGTGCTTGACTTTTGGTACATTCCCTAATTTCGTAAAAGTTTGGCATTACGTATCAATTTTGAACTCAATTCATGATTCCATGTGTTTGCCAATTCTAACCATTATCAATTTACATAAGGAATTGTCCTCAACTTTTCCCTTGTTTATCTCTTAATTCTAGATTCATATGGGAAATCTTATCAATCTTCCTTGATTTTCAAAATATCAATAAAGCCTTATTAAATCATGGGATAACACTTTATTCAAGGAATGTGAACTCACAATCAGGAATTTTAATCCAAATCCATATCCTATAATCCAATTTTGTAATTTCTCAACATTCAAAATGCCATTTATCCTTAACCTACTGACCGACTGCCCCTGGGGCAGTCGACTGGCAAACCTTACAGAATAGTCCCGGGGCTGAATTCACATCACAACAGTCGACTGCCCCCAGGGCAGTCGACTGATACCTGAATTTCAGGTTTTCAGCCCAATTTCAAAAATGCCTAGATAATTCCACAAATCTCCAAAAAATCTGAAATTTCGTGGGGAGATTTGTGGGGCCAATGTCCACTTGGGATAAATATATTTCCAAACAAATGTACTCCGGATCCCAAGATTGGCATGAAACTCAACTTTCTGTAAAATATATCATTTAAACTCATCCCAAAAGTCCTAATTGTGGTATTTCCTTGATATATCTTCTAATACCTGGCCATGATACATTTTTAGCACCGAATTATATGGTATTTTCCCATTAAACCTTAATTTTATCAACTATAACCTCATTTTCATCTTTTTCTCCCTAAATTCCCCTTTTAATATGCCAAAACCTAGGATTAAGTATTACCCAAGTCTTCCAACTCTCTTTGGCACAATTTACCTAATTTCCTAGGAGAGAAACTCTTGAGATCCATTTACCATGGACCCTAAAGGCTCCTAGAGCTCCCCCTTGAGCTCTGAGCCCTAGCCACCTCCCTTGGTGACTTTACCCACACTTGGATACCTTGTCTTTGGTTAAGTTGTTCCTTCTACCCTCAAATGGCACCTCCTTGCCATTTTTGGTCTTCTCCTTTTGCCATGATTGTATGCTTCCCCAGCATACTTCTTTTTGTTGGCCTTGGAGGTCTTAGATCGGTATCCTAACCCCGATCTATCATAGTTGGGTTTTATACTACCCAACACCATATCTAGACCCTTTGATCTAACAGTGAATCTTTCTATGGTCTTTTCTAATTTATCAAGCCTTGCCCTTAAGGCTTGATTTTCCCTTTCTAGACCTTTAACCTTGGAGTCCATATGCCTACTTTGGACATTCCTAGAACTACCCATTTTTCTAGGCACATTCCTTCCCTTCTTGGGATTAATGCCATGATCCTTAGGTTTAGAGGTCTTGGGTCTATCATTATGCATGCTCTTCCTAGGGTTTTGATCTACCTTGTTAACCCTAGTCCTATCATTATACCTAAAATCATGATTATGCACAAGTAAGCAATTTTTGTTAATTTTAGCATGTATGGATAAATGATTAACATTATTTTTAATATGTAAGGAAGAACTTGAACTTGAATTACACTTTAACCTAGGGTTAGGGATTACCTCCCTTACCCTTGTAGTTCCTTATTGTTGTGATCTTTGCTTCCTCCTTTCTTTTTTCTCCCATCTCCTCAAGTGTCCCATTTTCTTAAGCTGTTTCTTCCTTGGACACTTGGTGTGGTAGTACCCTAGCTCACCACACGTGAAGCATCGAATCCTCCTCTTCTTCTCTTGGGTTTCTCCAGTCCTACACTTTATGTCAGAATTTAATTTAATTGACATAGGTTTAGAGTGTACCTCCTTTTTACCTTTCGGGCACTTGTCCTTGTAGTGCCCTTTTCGTTGCAACTAAAGCATGTGATGTGCTCTTTCGATTTAGCTTTGGTGGAGGTGGAGGCTAGGTTGACTTCTTCTTCAACCTTGGATGATGTGGATGCTTCCTCTTGTTCCGGTATAGATGAAGGTCTCTCCTCCCCCTCAATCTTTGAGGTGGAGATCTCTTCCTCTTCCTCTCTTGAGGAGGTTGATGATCTTTCTCTTAATTCCTCCTCCTCACTTGAAGAGATTGACACTTCCTCCTCCTCTTGGTCATCTTGGATTACTGACCTTGCTTCTTCGGGCTCCTCTACTATTAGTTGAGCATGGATAGGGTTCTTATGAAATTCTTCTAATTTGATCCATAATTCATATGCATTTTGGTACACTCCTACATAACTCAAAATGTCATTAGGCAAAACATTTTCTAAAATACCAATTACCTTTTCATTTGCCCGAAATTGTTCTTGTTGCTCTTTGTCCCAATATCTAGGACGAAGTCTCTTTTCGTGCTTGTCCTTTGGAACTTCGAACGGCTCTTCTATTGCTATCCTACTTGCCCAATCCATGATAAGCCATGTCTCCATCCTAGCTTTCCAATAGCCGAAATCCTCATGGTCGTAGGGAGGTGGAGTGTAGATGTCGTCCCCAAATTTGTCTTCCATTTTCTTTTCCCTCTAGCGTGTGCTCCCTCGGCGGTTAGTCCAATGAGAGCGGTCCTTCGCTCTGATACCAATTGATAGAACGTTTATGTCCGCTAGAGTGGGGGGTGAATAGAACTTTTTCGAATCTCTTCTACCTACACGGTTAGTTTGCGCTACGGAATATACAATAAAACAAAAACTAACCAATGCTAACAATGAAGATTGACTTGGTATCCACCCCGGACGGGTGATTAATCCAAGAATCCGTCGGTGGATCAATCCCCGGATAACCTCAGGCTAGCCCGTGTCGCTCCTTGTGGGTGGAGAAACCTCACCACAACACCTTTAGAAGACCTGAGCACAAAGACTACTATCTTTCCTTTAACCAAGACAAGATTCGTCAAGAATCTCAGCCACCACGAAGTCCTCTTTAAATATGACTCGGGCTGAAACCCTCGCTACCAGTCGACTGGTCCCAGGGCAGTCGACTGGTGCCACTGAAATTCGACCGTTGCACCTCAACATTTGAATTCTCAACCAACTCACCAGCCACCTACCAGTCGACTGCCCCCAGGGCAGTCGACTGGTCCCCGGCCAGAACCCTTCTGTGAGTTCCATTAGTCGACTGCCCCCAGGTCAGTCGACTGGTCTACTCACCCACCTATGATTACCCTTCCTGAGTACATTTCACTCTGCACTCAAACCCTAGGATTTCCCGAGTACAATCACACAGCACTCGTACCCTCACGACTCAACTGACTCCTGATCCGCAGCCTCGACTATTGCCTTCGCACCCTCTTCATCTTCGGCTCCCGTCCCTCGGATTTACGCAAGCCTCCATCTTGCCTCCATGCCATCTTTCACATATGCCTCGAAGTCCGTGCCCATCAGCTCATCGTCCCTGCTCTCTAAGGTCCCTCGGGTGCACACAAGCCTCCAGCTTGTCTCCATGCCACCCTTCACCGTACCGAGACCGTCCAATCAAGTCCATATGTGTAACCTGTACAACCAGCACACTCAACATACATATATGAGATAACAAGGTTAAACCTAACTTAAACCCTTTGCCCAAATATCAAAACACTTGGTCACTCCGGACCACAGATTGCCTCAACAGCTCCCTTGTTCATTGTGTGCGATGATTGTTCACCTTGTCATTTTATGTTAGTTAGTTTATTATTTTGGTTTTGTATCATAGCCAATAATTCACTAACTGGACCCCGACCATAAACACAAAAGTCGGTGATCCACTCATCGCCTTTTCCACGGTCGAACGGTCGAGCAAATTACAAGGTCAATCTTTGTGATTGGCCGAGTTGTAATTTGGATCGTTCGATACGGCACGAGATGGTCGTTGGGAGACAGGTCTCCATTTGAATTAATTTTTTAATCCATAGACATTGAGAGGTCTCTCAAGGACGACCAAGTTTTTACTAAGGAAACCCACCAAGCCATACCCAACAATTGGTATCAGAGCTGAGGTTTCCGATTTTGTTGTGTTTAAGGATTGGTTAATTTTTTACATTTTCATACATTTTATTTTACTAGATGATATGTGGATGTGTGTAGGCTAACTCTGTATTGCATGCACTAGATTCCAACTTATCATGGTCAAATAATTGATGTGTGTGATGGTTGTGCAAATTATTGTAATTAATTAATCCTCGGAGTTGACGAGGCTAGGTATTTAATTTTTGTAATTAAATACGGCATATGTTTAGCCGAGCTATTTATTTTTCTTTCGATCTAGTTTTCATGTACACTCCTTTGTCGAGTATAGGATCGATGATGTAAATAATTAGCTAGTCATATCAGCCCAGTGATCGCTCAAGGTAGCTTGCGCAGACGGAAGGGAAGAGCGGACGAAGTGATGACACGACTGGAGGCACATTAGAGACCAAGGGCCATGAAAGTTGGAAAATCTAGGATTTTATGTATTTTTCATATATTGGTTATGTGCTTGGTTGTGTGGTTGTGCTAGTTAAAATTCCTCGAAAAAAATTACTAAGTGGGAGAGAGACCCTAAGGGTCCCACGGCCTCCATTGCAATCTGATATGTGATGCGAACAAGCTCGCGCGTTAGCTCTGAGTGCCTTTCTCCATAACGGATATATAGGCTTGTTCTGTTGATCACAAGATCAAAAAAGATTATAGAGGATTATTGAAGAGCGTATGTACTTCCCCAACGGAAGGCACATAATCCTAAATAATTCTCTTAGTGTCGTGCAATAGTAAACACTTAGATACAATTATTAGTATCCTCTCCAACGGAGACACTGCTAATAACTTGTAGGGCCGAAGTTGATCAACTATTAGTCTTACTTGTCAAGATAGTAAGATTAATGGGTAAAACCTTCTCTAACAAATGTAGGGTTTGTATATGTCCACACTAACGTGGCATGCAAATTCTCGGTGTTTGAGATGTTGGTTGATTTCAAAAATTTATTATTTTGAGGAATCAATTTATTTTCGATTTCTAAAGTAGTGTATGTTGTGATTCTTAAGTTTTTCATAATGTCCTTTAACCCACTAGCAACAATTCTTAAGGAAAATAAACTTACTGGCCTAAACTACATAGACTGGAAGAAGAACCTTGACATTGTCCTCACTGCTGAAGAGTACAAATATGCACTCTTCGAGGAATGTCCGGAAAGGCCTAGAGAGGACTCTGGTGAAGAGCAGAGGGAACGTTACAAAAGTGGGTTAAGGCAGATGAGATGATGTGGTGCTACATTCTGGCATCCATGTCGAATGTGCTGCAACATCAGCATCAGGCCATGCCCGCTGCTAGTGACATGATGCTGAACCTCAAGGAGCTCTTTGGGCATCATGGTAGAGCAGTGAGGTAGGCCACGATGAAGAGTCTGATGACGACCACTATGGTTGAAGGGACACCCGTGAGGGATCAAGTCCTAAAGATGATGGCTCACCTTAATGAGATTGAGGTACTGGGAGCACAGATCGACGGGGAATCCCAGGTCGATATTATACTCCAGTCTCTGCTTAGGAGTTTTGAGCAGTTCAAGTTCAACTACAATATGAACAAACGTGATTATTCATTGGGTGAACTGCTAGGAGAACTCCAGGATGCAAAGGGCCTCTTTCGTCAAAAGTCGCAGGCCTTAGTAACTCAAAGGGTTTCTTCCTCTGTGACGAATGGCAGGAAGAAGAAGAAATAAGGTGGGTTCAAGAAGGCTGCAGCATCGCAAGGACCTTGGATCGGCATGAAGAAGCCAAAAGGTAGGTGCTTCACATGCAAGCAAGCTGGGCACTGGAAGGCGGACTGTCCCCGTCGTCAAGACAAAGGTATTTATTCATGCTTAGTCGTTGAAACATGTTTAGCAGTGCTATCTACAAGTACCTGGTGTGTAGATACGGGAGCCACTGACCATGTCTGCAATACATTGCAAGGGTTCCAGGAAACCCGACGGCTAGCTAATGAAGAAATATGGTCTATATGGGCGATGCTACAAAAGTGGTAGCAGTTGCAATAGGAGTTTTCTATTTTTCTTTTGAGAGAAATAAAGTGATAGTTCTAAGAGATTGCCTTTATGTACCCTCATTTAGAAAGAATTTAATTTTAGTTTCTAAGTTGATAAAGAATGGCTATTCTGTTTCTTTTGATAACAATGTTGTTATAAAAAGCATTAGAGAAATTATCTGTTCGGGTACTATGGTTGACAATCTGTATATTCTGAACATGGTACCAACTAAGTCAGTCCCTTCTACTCCCATAGAATTGTGGACTGGGCGAAAGCCTAGTCTAGGACACATTCGGATTTGCGGTAGTCCAGCACATGTGCTGAAGGGAGATACTGATAAGTTGGAATCTCGAACAAAAGTACGCTTATTTGTGGGCTATCCTAAGGGAACGAAAGGTGGTCTGTTCTATAGTCCTAAGGATCAGAAGGTAATCATCATCACTAATGCCAGATTCTTAGAAGAAGACTATATAATGAACCACAAGCCCAAGAGTTGACTAGTGCTTGAAGTGTTAAGTGGGGACGTTTCGACCATAGGATCAATTGTACAAGAGGACACACCACAAGTCACTACACCGCATGTCACTAAGGATACACAGGTGGTACCTCATCGCAGTGGGAGGGTTGTCAGACAGCCTGAAAGGTTAATGTTTTTGGGAGAGTCTTCGGACTTGGTTTCTGGTAAATATGAACCGGATCCCTGTACCTATGACGAGGGCCTCCAAGATAAGGATGCAGACTCTTGGCAAAGGGCAATGAACTCTGAGATAGAATATATGTATTCTAATCATGTCTTGGAGTTAGTAGAACCACCCAATGGTGTAAAAGCCATTGGATGCAAGTGGATCTACAAGAGAAAGAGAGGATCAGATGGGAAGGTTGAGACCTTCAAATCTAGGCTTGTTGCGAAAGGGTACACTCAGAACGAGGGTATCGATTATGAGGAGACTTTTTCGCCAGTAGTCATGCTTAAGTCGATCTGGATTCTCTTATCTATTGCAGCTCATATGGACTATGAGGTATGGCAGATGGACATCAAGACAACTTTCCTTAACGGAAGGCTTGACGAGACCATCTACATTCAGCAACCAGAAGAGTTCATTGCAAAGGGCAAAGAGCATCTAATGTGCAAGCTTAATCAATCCATTTATGGATTAAAGCAAGCTTCGCGGTCTTGGAACATCTGCTTTGATGAAGTAATCCAGTCATATGGATTTACTCAAAGTCTAGATGAGTCATGTGTATATAAAAGATGTGACGGAAACATCGTGGTGTATCTTGTACTTTACGTAGATGACATTTTGTTAATTGGGAACAATGTCAAAGTGTTATCAGACGTAAGGGTCTGGCTATCAATGCAGTTTGATATGAAGGACTTAGGAGAAGCGGGACACATCCTTGGGATCAAGGTCATAAGGGATCGCCAGAAAAGGATGTTGTGCTTATCCCAAGCTTCA
Source organism: Boesenbergia rotunda (assembly GCA_024364735.1). NCBI lineage: Eukaryota > Viridiplantae > Streptophyta > Magnoliopsida > Zingiberales > Zingiberaceae > Boesenbergia > Boesenbergia rotunda. Next base: position 176,513 of record JAGFNQ010008353.1, on the reverse strand, counting down.
TATGTTGATACTGGCTTATCTCGTTTTAGCATGGAAAACTCCAAGAAAGGTTTCCTACCCTTTAGGAATGGAGTTTCTCTATCCAAGGAGATGTGCCCAAAAACATCAAAGGAGATAGAGGAAATGAAGGCGGTTCCTTATGCTTCGGCAGTAGGAAGCCTCATGTATGTTATGTTGTGCACGAGACCAGATATCTATTTTGCCATGGGCATGGTTAGAAGATATCAGAGTAACCCTGGACAGGGACATTGGACTGCGGTAAAGAATATATTGAAATACCTGAGACGGAATAGGTATTATATGATGGTTTACCGAGCAGACCAATTATCTCCCTGTGGGTTATACGGACTCAGATTTCCAGTCAGATAGAGACAAGAGTAAGTCTACCTCTGGGTTTGTGTTTACTCTAGGAGGTGGAGCCATTGTTTGTAGGAGTGTCAAGCAGAAATGCATGGCGGACTCCACCATGGAAGCTGAGTATGTGGCAGCCTCTGAGGCAGCCAGGGAAGCTGTATGGCTCAGGAACTTCATCATGGACTTGGATGTGATTCCTGGTTTGCCTAGATCTATCACAATCTTTTGTGATAACAGTGGTGCAGTTGCAAACTTGAAGGAACCACGAGCCCATAAGGTGAGTAAACACATAGAGTGCAAGGACCACCTGATACGAGAAATCGTAAAGCGAGGAGAAGTGGTTGTCGCCAAGATTGCATGAGAGGACAACCTGGCAGATCCTTTCACTAAAGTTCTTCCGTCTAGAGCTTTCGATCGGCATGTGGAGGATATGGGAGTCAGATGTATGGCAGTGAGAGAATAGCAAAGTCTTTAAGTATAAGTGGGAGATTGTAAGATGTGTATACTGAAAGACATGACTTCTTTTCAAAGAATGTGGGAGATTGTCAGATGTTTGCCAATTCTAACTATTATCAATTTACATAAGGAATTGTCCTCAACTTTTCCCTTGTTTATCTCTTAATTCTAGATTTATATGGGAAATCTTATCAATCTTCCTTGATTTTTAAAATATCAATAAAGTGTAACACCCCAATTTTACGATTTGAGTACCTAGGAATTGTTTAAAGTTCGGGACGAACTTTTTATAAGATGTGTAGGATTGTAACACCCCAAAATTTCACCATGAATAATATTGTGAATTCATTATGAAATATTATGTGAATAATATTGTGAATTCATTATGAAATATTATGTGAATAATATTTTGGATTCATGGAAAATTATTATAAAAATATTATGTAAATAATGTTATGAAATATCATGAAATTCATGAAATATTATGGAATTCATGAAATATTATCATGAAATATTATGAAATAATATTTATGGAATATTATAAAATAATATGAATTCATGAAATATTATTAATATTATGAAATAATATGAATTCATGAAATATTATTAATATTATGAAATAATATGAATTCATGAAATATTATTAATATTATAAAATTTCATGATGGGCTTGGCTTAATAGGCTTTGATATGGATTAGTGCAAAATGTGATAAAAATGAGGAAGCAAGGATTGAACCTTGAACCTCTTAGTTGCACTCTCCATGTCTTAACCACTACACCAAGCATTGTTTCTTGTTGAGAGAATAAGAAACATGCTTGTTAAGCGTGTAATAGTGAAGAGACATGTCTTTTCATGAGAAAAGTATAAATAAGAGAGGGAAGAGGTGTGAGTAACTTCCTCTTCTTCTTCCTTTCTCTTCCCCACCGAAATTCCTTCTTCTCCTCTCCTCTTTTCCATTTTTCGAAAAGTGCTCCCTAGGGTTCTAACCCTAGGGGATTGGAAGGAAGAAGGCTCTTGCCCTCTATTAGGGCCAAGGAGTCTAGAGAAGAAAGAGTAAGGGGAACCTTCACTTCTCCTTCAACCAAGGGTACCCTAAGGGACTTAAAGAAGTAGAATCTCAAGCGAAAGGATGTAAGTATCCCCTCGCCTGTAGTGTAATGGTTAATGTATGTTTTCTTTGTGTTTTGCTTTTGGAAAAAGGGAGTCTTCCCTTTAGGTGAGTTTCGGCAACCCCCTTAAGGGGAGGCCTTGGCCACTTTTTGATGCATGAGGAGACCCTTGGGACTTAGGGTACATATGTATGATGACTTCCCATCATGTTGTGATAAGAAAAAGTAGGGTTATCCACCCTACAAGTTTCGGCCAAGAGGGAATAGGCTAGGGCTTTTGGGTTGCTTGCTATCCTATGATGTACCCATGATTAGTAGTGTAGGTAAAGTACTTGTGTAAATGTTTGTGTGAATATTTGAAGTCAAAAAACCTAGCCTACCCTACCCTACAATGTTTCGGCCAACCCTAGGTGGATTAGGGTTTAAGGTTGTATGATTTTCCCTATGATATATCCATGCTAAATAGTATAGGCAAGGTGTTTGTGTAAATGCTTGTGTGGATATTTGAAGTCAAAAAACCTAGCCTAGCCATCCTACAAGTTTCGGCCAACAATAGTTTAGGGTTAGGGTTGCTTGATTTTATTCCCATGATGCATGCTATATATGATATGTGATGATTGTATGGGATGTACCCTATGAGATATGCTTAGGATTGCTATGATGATATGTATGTACAAGTGGTGTTTAAATGGAATATTGATTTGGAAACTAAATGTCCCTAGCATGTGATATTCGGCCAAGCATGAAATATTAGGTTTATAAAGGTTAAATTATCCCATGTGATATGATTATATTAGTGAGATGATATGTGAATGCATGTGATGAACAAATGGAATGCTTGATTGGAAGAACTTCGACTTCCCTAGCCATGACATTCGGCCAACCCTAGATTAGGATTAGGGTTGCTTGATTTTCTCCCATGGTGCATGCTATAGTATGATACATGATATATATATATATATATATGTGGGATGTTGGTAGGGGATGTTTTGATGTCAAAAACCTAATCTACCCCTACCCTTGAGTTTCGGCCAAAACCCTAGTTTTAGGGTTAGGAACCATTTGATTTACCCATGAAGCATGCTACCACTTCCTATGATATGAATATGATTTATGTGATCAACCTTGTCATATATAAGATATGTTTAAAGGGTTGAATTATGATCTATGTATGAGCATGCATTATAGCCCATGGGGCACCCTTATGAAATGCATGCTTTATACTAGGCTAGTTATCATGATTATGGAGATCTATGTATGAGCATGCATTATAGCCCATGGGGCACCCTTATGAAATGCATGCTTTATACTAGGCTAGTTATCATGATCATGAATGCATACATATGCATAAGAATGAGCCCTATAGGGCATGAACGAAGAAGGCTTAGGGCCTAAAGAATGCTTCCCTAGAAGGTTGGGACTAAGAGCATACCTTATGAAAATAAAGAACATGATAATTATTTTATTTTGTAATGGCTTGTACTATAGACTCTTAAAGCGAGTCAAATGATTATGATACTAGGCTGAAGGACTTTTGAGAAGGCCTAGTAAACCCTAGTGGTTCGGGATTAGCTACCTCGTTCCTATTTAGGGGCGCGCGCAAAACATGAAGTACAAGCCGGACCCTAATGATTATGCTATGTTCAAGTATTATGTTTATATGTTTTCAAAGAAACCTTCCTATGAAGTTAATATGCTTAGATGTTTAACATGCTTAAACACTTACCATGCTTGAATGTGATTTATTCTCTTATCTTTCTATGATATGGCTTTTGCGAGTAGGACAGGATCTTACTAAGCATTTGTGCTTACTAGTTTATATGTTGTCTTATGCTGCAGATAAGGGTAAGAGACACTTAAACTAAAGGAAGAGGCAGGAGGGCTGAAGATGTGTGGGGTGGTGGCTCGGGAAATAAAGATCTTCATATCTACAATATTATGCTTATGTTAACATTTCTTTAGTAATGAATGTTACACTTGGATTACTCATATACTTGACTATATTATGATTTGAACCTATCATGTCATAGGTTGGTTTTGAACAAGCATGCTTAGTACTTTGTTATTAGTACTTTAAGAAAGAAAAAAAATTTATATGAATGATAGTACGTGACCCCGCCCCGAGAGTAGATATAAGGGCGGGCGTTACATAAAGCCTGATTAAATCATGGGATAACACTTTATTCAAAGAATGTGAACTCACAATCAGGAATTTTAATCCAAATCCATATCCTATAATCTAATTTTGTAATTTCTCAACATTCAAAATGCCTTTTATCCTTAACCCTACTGACCAGTCGACTGCCCCTGGGGCAGTCGACTGGAAAACCTTATAGAATGGTCCTGGGGCTGAATTCTCATCGCATCAGTCGACTGCCCCCAGGGCAGTCGACTGATACCTGAATTTCAGGTTTTCAGCCCAATTTCAGAAATGCCTAGATAATTCCACAAATCTCCAAAAAATCTGAAATTTCGTGGGGAGATTTGTGGGGCCAATGTCCACTTGGAAAAAATATATTTCCAAACAAATGTACTCCGGATCCCAAGATTGACACGAAACTCAACTTTCTATAAAATGTATCATTTAAACTCATCCCAAAAGTCCTAATTGTGGTCTTTCCTTAATATATCTTCTAATACCTGGCCATGATACATTTTTAGCACCGAATTATATGGTATTTGCCCATTAAACGTTAATTTTATCAACTATAACCTCATTTTCATCTTTTTCTCATTAAATTCCCCTTTTAATATGCCAAAACCTAGGATTAAGACTTACCCAAGTCTTCCAACCCTCTTTGGCACAATTCACCTAATTTCCTAGGAGAGAAACTCTTGAGATCCATTTACCATGGACCCCAAAGGCTCCTAGAGCTCCCCCTTGAGCTCTGAGCCCTAGCCACCTCCCTTGGTGACTCTTCCGACACTTGGATACCTTGTCTTTGGTTAAGTTGTTCCTTCTACCCTCAAATGGCACCTCCTTGCCATTTTTGGTCTTCTCCTTCTTGCCATGATTGTATGGGTCCCCAGCATACTTCTTTTTGTTGGCCTTGGAGGTCTTAGATTGGTATCCCAACCCCGATCTATCATAGTTGGGTTTTATACTACCCAACACCATATCTAGACCCTTTGATCCAACAGTGAATCTTTCTAGGGTCTTTTCTAATTTATCAAGCCTTGCCCTTAAGGCTTGATTTTTCCTTTCTAGACCTTTAACCTTGGAGTCCATATGACCACTTTGGACATTCCTAGAACTACCCATTTTTTTAGTCACATTCCTTCCCTTTTTGGGATTAGTGCCATGATCCTTAGGTTTAGAGGTCTTAGGTCTATCATTATGCATGCTCTTCCTAGGTTTTTGATCTACCTTGTTAACCCGAGTCCTATCATTATATCTAAAACCATGATTATGCACAAGTAAGTAATTTTCGTTAATTTTAACATGCATGGATAAATGATTAACATTATTTTGAATATGCAAGGAAGAACTTGAACTTGAATTACACTTTAACCTAGGGTTAGGGATTACCTCCCTTACCCTTGTAGTTCCTTCTTCTTATGATATTTGCTTCCTCCTTTCTTCTTTCTCTCATCTCCTCAAGTGTCCCATTTTCTTAAGCTCTATCTATCTTCCTTGGACACTTGGTATGGTAGTGCTCTAGCTCACCACACGTGAAGCATCGAATCCTCCTCTTCTTCTCTTGGGTTTCTCCAGTCCTACACTTTATGTCAGAATTTAATTTAATTGACATAGGTTTAGAGTGTACCTCCATTTTACCTTTCGGGTACTTGTCCTTGTAGTGCCCCTTTTCGTTGCAACCAAAGCATGTGATGTGCTCATTCGATTTAGCTTTGGTGGAGGTGGAGGCTAGGTTGACTTCTTCTTCAACCTTGGATGATGTGGATGCTTCCTCTTGTTCCGGTATAGATGAAGGTCTCTCCTCCCCCTCAATCCTTGAGGTGGAGACCTCTTCCTCTTCCTCTCTTGAGGAGGTTGATGATCTTTCTCTTAATTCCTCCTCCTCACTTGAAGAGATTGACACTTCCTCCTCCTCTTGGTCTTCTTGGATTATTGACCTTGCTTCTTCAGGCTCCTCTACTATTAGTTGATCTCGGATAGGTTTCTTATGAAATTCTTCTAATTTGATCCATAATTCATATGCATTTTGGTACACTCCTACATAACTCAAAATGTCATTAGGCAAAACATTTTCTAAAATACCAATTACCTTTTCATTTGCCCAAAATTGTTCTTGTTGCTCTTTGTCCCAATATCTAGGACGAAGCCCCTTTCCGGGCTTGTCCTTTGGAACTTCGAACGGCTCTACTATTACCATCCTACACGCCCAATCCATGTTTAGCCATGTCTCCATCCTTGCTTTCCAATAGCCGAAATCCTCATGGTCGTAGGGCGGTGGAGTATAGAAGACGTCCCCAAATTTGTCTTTCATTTTCTTTTCCCTCTAGCGTGTGCTCCCTTGGCGGTTAGTCCAATGAGTGTGGTCCTTCGCTCTGATGCCAATTGATAGATCGTTTATGTCCGCTAGAGGGGAGGTGAATAGCACTTTTTCGAATCTCTTCTACCTACATGGTTAGTTTGCGCACCGGAATATACAATAAAACAATAAAACAAAAACTAACCAATGCTAACAATGAAGATTGACTTGGTATCCACCCCGGATGGGTGACTAATCCAAGAATCCGTCGGTGGATCAATGCCCGGATAACCTCCGGCTAGCCCGTGTCGCACCTTGTGGGTGGAGAAACCTCACCACAACACCTTTAGAAGACCTGAGCACAAAGACTACTATCTTGCCTTTAACCAAGACAAGATTCGTCAAGAATCTCAGCCACCACGAAGTCCTCTTTAAATAGGACTCAGGCTGAAACCCTCGCTACCAGTCGACTGGTCCCAGGGCAGTCGACTGGTGCCACTGAAATTCAACTGTTGCACTCCAATGTTTGAATTCTCAACCAACTCACCAGCCACCTACCAGTCGACTGCCCCCAGGGTAGTCGACTGGTCCTCAGCCAGAACCCTTCTGTGAGTTCCACCAGTCGACAACCCCCAGGCCAGTCGACTGGTCTACTCACCCACCTATGATTACCCTTCCTGAGTACATTTCACTCCGCACTCAAACCCTAGGATTTCTCGAGTACAATCACACAACACTCGTACACTCACGACTCGACTGACTCCTCATCCGCAGCCTCGACTATTGCCTTCACGCCCTCTTCATCTTCGGCTCCCATCCCTTGGGTGCACGCAAGCCTCCAGCTTGCCTCCATGCCATCCTTCATGCATGTCTCGAAGTCTGCGCCCATCAACTCATCGTCCCTGCTCTCCAAGGTCCCTCGGGTGCAGACATGCCTCCAACTTATCTCCATGCCACCCTTCACCGTACCGAGGTCGTCCAGTCAAGTCCATATATGTAACCCGTACAACCTGCACACTCAACATACATATATGAGATAACAAGGGTAAACCTAACTTAAACCCTTTGCCCAAACATCAAAACACTTGGTCACTCCGGACCACAGATTGCCTCAACAGCTCCCTTGTTCATTGTGTGCCATGATTGTTCACCTTGTCATTTTATGTTAGTTAGTTTATTATTTTGATTTTGTATCATAGCCAATAATTCACTAACTGGACCCCGACCATAAATATAAAAGCCGGCGATCCACTCATCGCCTTTTCCACGGTCGAGCAAATTACAAGGTCGATCATTGTGATTGACCGAGTTGTAATTTGGATCGTTCGATATGACACGAGATGGTCGTTGGGAGATGGGTCTTCATTCGGATTAATTTTTTAATCCATAGACTTGGAGAGGTCTCTCAAGGACGACCAAGTTTTCGCTAAGGAAACCCACCAAGCCATACCCAACAATTGATATCAGAGCTGAGGTTTCCGGTTTTGTTGTATTTAAGGATTGGTTAATTTTTTGCATTTTCATACATTTTATTTTGCTGGATGATATGTGGATGTGTGTAGGCTAACTCTGTATTGCATGCACTAGATTTCAACTTATCATGGCTAAATAATTGATGTGTGTGATGGTTGTGCAAATTATTGTAATTAATTAATCCTCGGGGTTGACGAGGCTAGGTATTTAATTTTTGTAATTAAATATGGCACATGTTTAGCCGAGCTATTTTTTTTACTTTCGATCTAGTTTTCATGTACACTCCTTTGCCTAGTATAGGATCCATGATGTAAATAATTAGCTAGTCATTTCAGCTTGGAGATCCCTCAAGGTAGCTTGCGTAGAAGGAAGGGAAGCGCGGACGAAGTGATGACACGACTGGAGGCACATTAGAGACCAAGGGCCATAAAAGTTGCAAAATCTAGGATTTTCTGTATTTTTCATATATTGATTATGTGCTTGGTTGTATGGTTGTGCTAGTTAAAATTCCTCAAAATAAATTATTAAGTGGGAGAGAGACCCTAAGGGTCTCACGGCCTCCATTGCAATCTGATATATGATGCGAACAAGCCCGCGCGTTAGTTCTGAGTGTCTTTCTCCATAACAGATAGGCTTGTTATGTTGATCACAAGATAAGAAAAGATTATAGAGGATTATTGAAGAGCGTGTGTACTTCCCCAATGGAAGGCACATAATCCTAAATAATTCTCTTAGCGTCGTGCAATGGTAAACACTTAGATACAATTATTAGTATCCTCCCCTACGAAGTCATTGCTAATAACTTGTGTAACGACCCGTAAAATTTTCTCAATATTTTTCTTTAAAATATTGATCATGCCTAGATAGATTCTCGAGGAACATAGGGACACTAGTATGAACCTTAGCATGATTATCCATGATTTTCCATATAGATTAAGAAGGTAAGTAATAATGGGCCTTACATGGGCCCTTCTAATACCATCGCCATTAAGGGACCTTAGGTAAAATTTTATCATGAAGGGAAATGGATTTCAATTAGAAATATTAACATAAACTTTAGTGGGCTCTTATATGGGCCTTGGCAAAAATAATTATAAAAGTAATAAAAAGAAGTGCATGCACCAAGGATTGAACCTTGGACCTAGTGTATCACCATGCATGTAGTAACCAATTCACCTAGCAAGGGAGTGCTAGTGGAAAAGGAAGAGGATTTTAGTTGAGGCTAAAGGAAGTGAAGAGTCATCAAGAGAAGAGGCACCATGCCCCTTCACTTGCCCCCTTCATGTAGTATAAAAGAGAAGGGAAGGGAAGAGACAACTTAGCACTTAAGTCTTTGTTTCTTCTTCCATCAAAGCTCTCTCTTTTCCTCTCCTTTCTCCTTCTAGCCGAAACCCACAAAGGGGTTTCTCCTTTGGAAAAACTTCACAAGAAGGCTTCTTCTTCAAGATATAAGGGCTTCCTACAAGGCTACAAGGGCTAGGGGTGGTCTAAGGTCAAGGAGGTTTTCTTTTGCTTCTCTATTCAAGGTTATAACCAAGATAAACCAAGGTAAGACTCCCTCACCTGTGGTATAATAGTTTATGGGTTTATCATGATTTAAGATGATTGTTTGGGATTTGTATTGAGAAAACTATGGATTAGGGTCTCTTAAACTTTCGGCCAAGGCATGTTTTTGGGTCTAAGATGATGTTAAAAACCCCACTTATGTTTCCTAATGTTTTCTTATGATAAGTAAAGTAGAAATTATGATTTTGGGAAATTTTGTATCACCCTAAGACCCTCTAGGGTTTTCGGCCACCTCCCTATTCCTAGGGTTGGGATTAGATCTAACCCTCTAATAATATTTCTTATGTTTCTCATTATGCAAGGAATGGTAATGGTGATTTAAGTGAACTTTCACATGTCTTATGACCCTTGTAAGTTTCGGCCAAGTTAGGTTATGGGGCAAGGGGTTAGGGCTAACTTCAAGCAAAGGTTCTAATGGTTCCTATGGGGTTGTATGTAAGGTGTTAGATGTAAATTGGGAATTGTATGAATTTTTCTATGTACTTGGGACCCTATAGGGTTTCGGCCAAGGTCAATTAGTGGGGCTAAAAACCTAGGGTTAGCCCTAATCATGGGGTCTAATGGCTCCCTATGGCATTGTATGTAATGTATGGGCATTCTTTTACTTATGGAACCTTTCATGTCGATTGAATAATGGAGCCTCCTCCTATTGAACTTTCGACCAAGTCCATGATCTTGGGTTTGGGTTGGGTTAAGGTCTCAAGGATACTTGTTTATAGTTTACTATGATGTATGTATATGTTTAAGCATGTTGTAAGAGTTTTTATGTTACCTTAAACCCTAGCTTTATGTGTTATGTATCATGACTTTATAGTTTAGGTTATGTGCTATGTTTATTCATGAATGTTTTAGACCATATACCATGAATATATGTAATTGATGTAGGCTTCATGTTATATAGAATAATGCATGTAGGATGTTAAATGCCTATAATAGATATATGGTTATGAAGGTCTATGCATGTTCTATGATGAATGCCATGAACCTAAGTAGTATGTATCATATTCATATGAATCTTACCCATGCATGCTCTATGATGGATACTATGATTATGTATGCTAGATGATATGTATCATGTATGAAATGTATGTTTACCTTATGTACCATGACCATGCAAGCTTTATGAACCAAGATGATGTTTATGCCTGGAAGCATAATTATGTATGTATGTCATGTTTTATGAATGAAGATGATGAATGAAGATAATGTTTATGCCTTCAAGGCATAATGATGTTATGTATCAAGTATGAATGAGGAAATGCCAAGTATGCTTTATGTCATGCTTCATGTAACAAGATTATGTTTATGTCTTAAGATATGTTATGTATGTCTATGAATGATGAAGCATGCAAAGTTATTTTACTTTATGAATGGGCTTGTACCAGACCGAAGTAAGGGTCCAAGGGATGGGCACCTTAAGAACGCCTCGGTTCTGGACTACCGTAGCTGTCCACGGTTCTGGGACTACCGTAGCTGTCCAATAGGGATGGGCACCTTAAGAACGCCTCGGTTTTTGGAACTACCGTAGTGGTTCCTACCACAGTAGGTCGAGACTAGCTACCTCGTATTTAATTAGGGATGCGCCACATGATGTATGTATGTGGTACAAGCCGGGGACCCCAATGATGTTATGATTATGTTTAAGTATTTATAATTATGGTTTTCAAATAAGCATCCTTATGTTATATGCATTTGACTCATGCATCCATTCATGATATGCATCTACTCCACGTTAAGTATTTCCCATGCCATGTTATGTTTATGTTTATGTCAAGAACCATGCCATGTTATGTTTATGTTTATGTCAAGAACCATGCCATGTTATGTTTATGTGTATGTCAAGAACCATACCATGTTATGTTTATGTTTAAGCCAAGGACCATGCTATGTTAAGTATTATATATGCCTATGTTTTGTACCAAGAACTTCTATATATTAAGCATGTTATAAGTTTTATGTATGCGATGTATGGTTTTAGTGAGTAGGAAAGAGTCTTACTAAGCTTATGTGCTTATAGTTTTACTTCCTTATACTGCAGATCAAGCAAGAGGATATTAAGGGAAGCAGCAGGAGGGGCAAGAGTGTGTGTGTGGCAGTGACATGGCAGAAGAAAAAGAAAAGTTTTAATATTTATACTTTGTCACCTGTTCTATATTTTGCATTGTCCTCTTAAGTCTCATGCTATACTTATAATGGTTGGATACACTTGCTACTTATGTTGCTTATGGATGACTTATATGATTTTATATCATGATGCTACATATGATGTTAATATGCTAAGTTACCATGTCACCATGTTTAGGAATGATAGTTAAGGTATGTATACATGATTCAAGTGTTAGGCATGTTGGTATAAAAGTTTTAAATTATTCCGCTGCATTAAGATGTTCATATGCCTAGATGTATGTTAGCGTAACACCGTCTCTCACCACACAGTAAGGTCTGGAAAAAGACGGGTGTTACAACTTGTAGGGCCGAAGTTGACCAACTATTAGTCTTACTTGTCAAAAAGTTAGGTTGACAAGATAGTAAGATTAATGGGTAAAACCTTCTCTAACGAATGTAGGGTTTGTATATGTCCACACTAACATGGCATGCAAATTCTCGGTGTTTGAGATGTTGGTTGATTTCAAAAATTTATTGTTTTGAGGAATCAATTTATTTTCGATTTCTAAAGTAGTGTATGTTGTGATTCTTAGGTTTTTCATAATGGCCTTTAACCCACTAGCAACAATTCTTAAGGAAAATAAACATACTGGCCCAAACTACATAGACTGGAAGAGGAACCTTGACATTGTCCTCACTGCTGAAGAGTACAAATATGTACTCTTCGAGGAATGTCTGGAAAGGCCTAGAGAGCACTCTGGTGAAGAGCAACGTTACAAGAAGTGGGTTAAGGCAGATGAGATGTCATGGTGCTACATTCTGGCATCCATGTCGAATGTGCTACAACATCAGCATCAGGTCATGCCCACTGCTAGTGACATGATGCTGAACCTCAAGGAGCTCTTCGGGCACCATGGTCGAGCTGTGAGGCAGGCCACGATGAAGAGTCTGATGACGACCACTATGGTTGAAGGGACACCCGTGAGGGATCATGTCCTAAAGATGATGGCTCACCTTAATGAGATTGAGGTATTGGGAGCACAGATCGACGGGGAATCCCAGGTCGATATTATACTGTAGTCTCTGCCTAGGAGTTTTGAGCAGTTCAGGTTCAACTACAATATAAACAAACGTGATTATTCGTTGGGTGAACTGCTAGGAGAACTCCAGGCTGCAAAGGGCCTCTTTCGTCAGAACTCGCAGGCCTTAGTAACTCAAAGGGTTTCTTCCTCTGTGTCGAATGGCAGGAAGAAGAAGAAACAAGGTGGGTTCAAGAAGGCTATAGCATCGCAGGGACCTTGGATCGGCGTGAAGAAGCCAAAAGGCAAGTACTTCACATGCAAGCAAACTGGGCACTGGAAGGCGGACTGTCCCCGTCGTCAAGATAAAGGTATTTCTTCATGCTTAGTCGTTGAAACATGTTTAGCGGTGCTATCTACCAATACCTGGTGTGTAGATACGGGAGCCACTGACCATGTCTGCAATACATTACAGGGGTTCCAGGAAACCCGACGGCTAGCTAATGAAGAAATATGGTCTATATGGGTGATGCTACAAAAGTGGTAGCAATTGCAATGGGAGTTTTCTATTTTTCTTTTGAGAGAAATAAAGTGATAGTTCTAAGAGATTGCCTTTATGTACCCTCGTTTAGAAAGAATTTAATTTCAGTTTCTAAGTTGATAAAGGATGGATATTCTGTGTAACACCCCAAATTTGTCAATGTAAAATCATGACAATGTATGAAAATGGTTATAATGAAATGATATGAATTTCATGCAATCACATGCCATGAAATGTTATGAATGCATGAAATATTATATTCATAAAATATTATTATCATGAAATATTAGCATGAAATATTATATTCATGAATATGGAATATTAAAAATATTATGAAATAATATTTTTGGAATATTATGAAATATTCTGAATTCATAAAATATTATTCATATTATGAAATTTCATGATGGGCTTGGTTTAATGGGCTTTGACATGGGTTAGTGCAAATTGTGATAAAAAGAAGAGCTAGAAAGGAGGAAGCAAGGATTGAACCTTGGACCTCCTAGTTGCACTCACCATGTCATAACCAATGAACCAAGCAATATTTCATGTAGAAGGAGAAAGGAACATGCTTGTTAAGTGTGTAAGGGTGAAGAGACATGTCTTTTCATGAGAAAAGTATAAATATGGGAAGTTGGAATAACTTCCTTTTCTTCTCTTCTTCTTCCTCACTTCTCCCAACCGAAACCTCCATCATCTCCTTCACTTCTTCCATTTTCGAAAATAGCATCCAAGGGTTCTAACCCTAGGGCAATTGCAAGGAAGAAAGCCCAAGTGCCTTTGCCTTCTACCAAGACCAAGGAGTCTTAGAGGAAAATTGGAAGAAAAAGGCTTTCACATACCCTTCAAGTGTAGGGTACCCTACGATTTAAAGAAGGTTAAAATCCAGCGCTAGGATGTAAGTATCCTCTCGCCTGCAGTGTAATCGCTTTCGGTTGATTGTATGTTTTCTTGTGGTTGTTTTGGAAATGGGAGTTTCTCCCTTGTGACCATTCGGCCACCACCATGGAAGAAGGGTTTGGTTGCTTCTTGATGCATGAGGATATCCCTAGGAACCTAGGGTATGGATGTATGTTGTTTTCCAAATTTTTGAGAGAACAAAAAGTAGGGTTTGGTACCCTACAAGTTTCGGCCACCTATGGTTGGAGGTCCAAGAGAAGTTTTTTTTGATCAAATCTTGATACATGCTAGTGCCCTAGGGATTCTATACACATATGTGTTGTTTCCAAATTTTTGAGAGAACAAAAATTAGGGTTTTGGTACCCTACAAGGTTTCGGCCAAGGCTTGGATTTCCTTGGGGTTGTGAAGTGAAATCACTTCTTGATGCATGACATGAATGCTAACAAATATTGTATACATGTGTGTTGTTTTCCAAACTTTTGAGAAGACAAAATTAGGGTATGCTACCCTATATAACTTTCGGCCAACCCTAGGAGAATTAGGGTTTAAGGGTGTATGATTTTCCTTATGATATATCCATGCTTAATAAGTATAGGCAAGGTGTTTGTGTAAATGCTTGTGTGAATATTTGAAACCATGAAGCATGTTACCACTTATTTAAATTTCGGCCAACCCTAGTTCTAGGGTTGGGAAGTACCTAATGAGACCATGAAGCATGCTACTACATATGTGATGTGTGGATGATTTATGTGACTTATCTTGTTAGGTATAAAAGCATGCCTTATAGCCCATGGGGCACTTTAATGATATGAACATGATGTGTTTGATAATATGCTTAAAAAGGGTTACTCTATTGAAACTGGGATCAAGAGCACCCGAATGTGTGGTGTGTCCCTAGGGGATCAAGAGCACCCGAATGTGTGGTGTGTCCCTTTGAGAAGTGATTAAGAGTACCTTTAGGCATATACATATATGAGTAATTGCATGATAAATTACTTTACTTTGGAAAGTTGTGTACCCGACTCGGAAGGGGGTCGTTAAACAAATCCAATGAGCATGTTAAGGTCATGGCATTGGTAGGACGGAAGGGTCCTGCTCTAATTAGATTGGTGGCTCGCTACCCCAATTTATTAGGGAACGCGCATGATGTGGTACGACAACTGGGCCCTGGATGATGATATGATATTTTGAAGTACTTACCATTATGGAACCTTTTTGAAAAACATTTCTCATCATGTGATCTTGTTCCGTGAAGTACTTAGAGATAAATTGATGTGATGTTTATGATGCTTTGATGAGATGCTTATGATGCTGATAATTCTATCTGATTATTGTGTACATGATATGATGTATTGATATGGATTTTGCGAGTAGGCCCGGATTCTTACTAAGCATGTTTTGCTTACTAGTTCCTGTTATTTTTCTTATGCTGCAGATAGCGGTAAGAAATACTCGAACTAAAGGAAGAGGCAGAGGGAAGGTTGGAGGATGTGTGTGGTGATGGCTCGGGAAAGAACGAAAGATTCTATCTACCTTGTTTTGTCTAGAATCTAAACTGCTTCCCATAATTACTATTGAAATTGTATTGTTATACTCTGAATGGGTGATGATCATGACTACTCTACTGTGATTGAGTTAGTGGTATGGAACCTATGTTATGCTAGATAATACTATCATTAATGTTTAAATATTGTAGAATGCATGCTAAGGAAAATACTAGGTAATTACTATTTTCTGTTTCTTATGAATGCTTCCTTTGCATGTATCTAAGACTAGATAACTCTTGCTATATTCCTATGTTGTATCTTGTTCAAACCATGTTTATTCCATGCTTTAGTGTGTTACATGATCTTCCTATTAGGTTGTAAATGCATGTAGATATAAAAGAAATGAAAAACCATGCTTGGTAAATTAGTCTTCAATAGGCATGCCTACTACATTTCTTGTATGTAACTGTTTTGTTTGGATATACATACTTAACATGATTGTATGATATGAGTGTATGGACCCGTAACCCCGCCTTTAGGGTAGATAAAAGGTCGGGCGTTACATTCTGTTGCTTTTGATAACAAAGTTGTTATAAAAAGCATTAGAGAAATTATCTGTTCGGGTACTATGGTTGGCAATCTGTATACTCTAGAACCAATAACTCCCACGATGCAAACAGAGGTTAATAGCTCATCATCTAACTTAAATAAGAGAAAGGAACCTTCTAAGATGAATCAGACATATCTTTGGCACCTTAGGCTTGGTCATATTAACCTTAGTATGATTCAGAGGTTGATAGCCGATGGACCCCTAGGTTCATTGGTGGTGGAAGACCTCCCGACCTGTGAGTCTTGCTTGGAAGGTAAGATGACCAAGAGGCCTTTCAAGGCCAAGGGGTATCGGGCCAATGATGTGCTAGAATTGATTCATTCTGATTTGTGTGGTCCTATGTCAATCCAGGCTAGAGGCGGCTTTGAATACTTCGTCACATTCATTGACGATTATTCAAGGTATGGATTCATTTACCTGAAGCAGTGCAAGTCTGAATGCTTTGATAAGTTCAAAGAGTTACAGGTTGATGTGGAGAAGCGTCAAGGTAAAGGTATCAAGACACTGCGATCGGATCGTGGTGGAGAGTACCTCTTTGGAGAGTTTAGGGCATACTTATCAGAGGCTGGGATTCAGTCCCAGCTAACTGCACCCGGTACACTCCAATAGAATGGAGTTGCATAAAGAAGGAATAGGACTCTTATGGAAATGGCTAGGTCAATGATGAGTTATTCTGATTTCCCTAATTCGTTCTGGGGATATGCCCTGGATACAGCTGCGTATATTCTGAACATGGTACCAACTAAGTCAGTCCCTTCTACTCCCATAGAATTGTGGACTGGGCGAAAGCCTAGTCTAGGACACATTCGGATTTATGGTAGTCCAGCACATGTGCTGAAGGGAGATACTGATAAGTTGGAATCTCGAACAAAAGTATGCTTATTTGCGGGCTATCCTAAGGGAACGAAAGGTGGTCTGTTCTATAGTCTTAAGGATCAGAAGGTAATCGTCAGCACGAATGCTAGATTCTTAGAAGAAGACTATATGATGAACCACAAGCCCAAGAGTAGACTAGTGCTTGAAGAGTTAAGTGGGGACGTTTCGACCATTGGACCAATTGTACAAAAGGACACACCATATGTCACTGTACCACGTGGCACTAAGGATACACAGGTGGTACCTCATCGCAGTGGGAGAGTTGTCAGACAGCCTGAAAGGTTTACGTTTTTGGGAGAGTCTTCGGACTTGGTTTCTGGTAAACATGAACCGGATCCCTATACCTATGACGAGGCCCTCCAAGATAAGGATGCAGACTCTTGGCAAAGGGCAATGAACTCTGAGATAGAATATATGGATTCTAATCATGTCTTGGAGTTAGTAGAACCACCCAATGGTGTAAAAGCCATTGGATGCAAGTGGATCTACAAGAGAAAGAGAGGATCAGATGGGAAGGTTGAGACCTTCAAAGCTAGGCTTGTTGCGAAAGGGTACACTCAGAAAGAGGGTATCGATTATGAGGAGACTTTTACGCCAGTAGCCATGCTTAAGTCAATCAGGATTCTCTTATCTATTGCAGCTCATATGGACTATGAGGTATGACATATGGACATCAAGACAACTTTCGTTAACGGAAGTCTTAACGAGACCATCTACATGCAGCAACCAGATGGGTTCATTGTAAAGGGTAAAGAGCGTCTAGTGTGCAAACTTAATCAATCTATTTATGGATTGAATCAAGCTTCGCGGTCTTGGAACATCTGTTTTGATGAAGTAATCCAGTCATATGGATTTACTCAAAGTCTGGATGAGTCATGTGTATACAAAAGATGTGACGGAAACGTCGTGGTGTTTCTTGTACTTTACGTAGATGACATTTTGTTAATTGGCAACAATGTCAAAGTGTTATCAGATGTAAGGGCCTGGCTATCAATGCAGTTTGATATGAAGGACTTAGGAGAAGCGGGACACATCCTTGGGATCAAGATCATAAGGGATCGCCAGAAAAGGATGTTATGCTTATCCCAAGCTTCATATGTTGACACTGTCTTATCTCGTTTTAGCATGGAAAACTCCAAGAAAGGTTTCCTACCCTTCAGGCATGGTGTTTCTCTATCCAAGGAGATGTGTCCAAAAACATCAAAGGAGATAGAGGAAATGAAGGCGGTTCCTTATGCTTCGGCAGTAGGAATCCTCATGTATGTTATGTTGTGCACGAGACCAGATATCTATTTTGTCATGGGCATGGTTAGAAGATATCAGAGTAACCCTGGACAGGGACATTGGACTGCGGTAAAGCATATATTGAAATACCTGAGATGGACTAGGGATTATATGATGGTTTACCGGGCAAACCAATTATCTCCCTGTGGGTTATACGGACTCAGATTTCCAGTCAGATAGGGACAAGAGTAAGTCTACCTCTGGGTTTGTGTTTACTCTAGGAGGTGGAGCTATTGTTTGTAGGAGTGTCAAGCAGAAATGCGTGGCAGGCGGACTCCACCATGGAAGCTGAGTATGTGGCAGCCTCTGAGGCAGCCAACGAAGCTGTATGGCTCAGGAACTTCATCATGGACTTGGATGTGATTCCTGGTTTGCCCAGACCTATCACAATCTTTTGTGATAACAGTGGTGCAGTTGCAAACTTGAAGGAACCACGAGCCCATAAGGAGAGTAAACACATAGAGTGCAAGTACCACCTGATACGAGAAATCGTAAAGCAAGGAGAAGTGGTTGTCGCCAAGATTGCATGAGATGACAACCTGGCAGATCCTTTCACTAAAGTTCTTCCGTCTAGAGCTTTCGATCGGCATGTGGAGGATATGGGAGTCAGATGTATGGCAGTGAGAGAATAGCAAAGTCTTTAAGTATAAGTGGGAGATTGTAAGATGTGTATATTGAAAGACATGACTTCTTTATATGAACATCTTCATTTTGAAAAGAGAATCACAACTATACTAGGTGCCTGTTTATATTAGTATATACATAAAGTTCTTTACTACACATTGTAGATAACATGGTATAAGGTGTTACACGGATGATTATGTTATCAGTCCCTTGCCTAGTATAAGTAGAGGCTGACAACCGAGATGGAATTGGACAAACCATCAGAATGATTGTAGTGTAATTAGGTGTGGTTGGTCTTAACCATAGAATTACACTAGTGTTCTTTGAGTACATTGAGCAGGACCAAAACCAGAGGTTATCCGATTTATACTGACTCGATAATTGGATAGGACCTCAAGATTTTATTATAGAGTACGATCCCTTAATCCCTATATAATAACAAGCATATATTATTAATTATTATTTCTTTGATTTACCAATGGGCTAGATCGATAGGTCTGGTAAGTTGGGAGATAATATTAATAATATGATGTGCTATTGATTATTGACGAAATCCGTGTCCTGGTGAGTCGGGTTGATGATGCCCCCTTGATGAGTCAAAAGGTTCATCATGCTAAACCCTGTAGTTGGATTTGATTTGACATGATGATACGGTTGAATGGTACTAGTCAAGGACCCAGAAGTAAATTAATTTGAATTATCAGTAATTTAAATTAATTAACGGGCATTCGAGATCTTAAACACGGGGGGTGGACGACTCGTAATATGTGGAGCCCATATGAAAATATAGGGGTTGGTGAGAAATTTCAATTAAGATCCTTTAGTGGAATGAATCTTAATTAATGGATCGGGTTTAGATCCATTGGTCGGCCAAGATCCAACTCCTCTTCTTGGTCACTACCTTAGCCCTATATAAACCTCATGAGACCATGAAACCAAGGCTAATCAATCCAATTGGAAAATCCTTGGCCTCTCTCTTTCCTCTCCCTCTCATTCTCTCTCCTAGGGCGCCGGTGCACACCAAGAAGAGAAGTCATCTTCTCTTCTTGTTCTCTCCTTCCTCTCCTCGGCATGGGATGCTAAGAAAGGGCAGATCATCTCCCTTCTCTGTTGGTGGCCGGAGCTCACGAGTCGAGGTTGGAGAAGAGGCCAGCGACGTGGAGGAGTGGCGCAAGAGCGTCGGCGGTGAGGGAGAATAGTAGAGAGTGGGCGGCAGGTTTGGGGAAGAAGAAGAGTCTTCTTCTTCCTTCCTCTTGGTCATCTTCACCTTCCTTAGCCTCTGTTGGACGGAGAGCTGGTGGCCGGCGACCTCAGCAACCCTTGGTTGGCCGGCGGCATACGCGTGGAAGGAGAAGAGCCCGACGGTGCATCCCTTCATTTAGGGTTTTAGCTAGGGCAAGGAGGAGAGGTTTTTTGAGGCCTTGGTGATCTCGGTTGCCAGTAGACCGTCACCCACACGACATCCAGGAATGGAGGGACATAAGGTAGAAGGCCGCGAGGTGATCAGGAAGGTATAATTTCTTCCCCATGCTCCCTTGTTCACATGATAGTTTACCTTGTCATTTTATTTTAGTTAGTTTATTATTTTGATTTTGTATCATAGCTAATAATTCACTAACTGGACCCCGACCGTAAAAATAAAAGTCGGCGATCTACTCGTCGCCTTTTCCGCGGTCGAACGATCGAGCAAATTACAAGGCCGATCTTTGTGATTGGCCGAGTTGTAATTTGGATCGTTCGATACGGCACGAGATGGTCGTTGGGAGACGGGTCTCCATTCGGATTAATTTTTTAATCTGTAGACATGGAGAGGTCTCTCTAGGACGACCAAGTTTTTGCTAAGGAAACCCGCCAAGCCATACCCAACATCTCCTAGGTTTCTTTGTGCTTTAATCATTGTAGTATTGCCAGGATCAGCATTAGGGATGACCTCCTTTGTAACCTTAACATGAATCCTAGACTTAGGGTTTGCTCAATAATTATATGGAACTCTTTGATATGTTAGCACACATTTCTTGGACTTTGATTTGTATCCCAAATAAGTCTTGTTCGAAGATGTCTCTTGTCTATTTAAACCTAGGTTTTGTTCCTTTCACCTTTTAAATGCATTTTTCATATTTCTAAAAGTCTTCTATAATTTATCAAGTCTTGACCTCAAGACTTGATTTTTGTTCTCTAAACCATTAATTCTTGACTTTTCATTATTTCTATGGATATTTCTTTTTCTAGGCATATGTCCAGTCTTCTTAGGATTTTTTTCTAGATCCTTTATATTCTTAGGTTGAGTTGTTCTAACATTTTTTCTAGATCCATTATATTCTTTAGAATTATTATGTATTTTATTATCATGACAATAAGCACTTAAATCATAAAATGTATTTCTAGCATGCATGTTTTCATGATATAAGAAAATTATGTGGGGACCGGTGCCATCGATAGAGGGGGGGGTGAATATCGACCGGTTAAAAACATTGCAGAAACTTCGTAAACTTTCGATCGTTCTAGATATAGCGTTAGTGCAGCGGAAAATAGAAAGAGCGAACGATCAAACAAAGTGCTCACGGGATTTTTACTTGGTTCCCAACCCCCCCAGGGTCAGTACATCCAAGGCCTAAGCACACGAATACCCGTCCACTAATGGTCTCCTTTCCGAACTTTTCAGAGGCGGAGAAACCCGTCTTACAGTGCACAATTTACAATCAAAAGATAAAAATAAATTAAGTACGGAATGTAAATTCAAACCAAACTAAAAGAGTCGAAGACTCGACCGATCTGGATCTCCGAAGTGCCGTGCACTTCCTCCCGGAGCCTCCTTGGTCGCAAAGCTTCATTGTTAGCATTTTGTCGTCACATGGAATGCTTAGAATGATTTCTGAATGTTGTTATGAGTTGAGGGGTCGAAGCCCCTTTTATAGGCTTGGTGTAGGGCGCTTGTGATCAATGAGGCGCCTCATAAAGCCTGGTCAAAGCTTATCTTTGCTCCGAACTCGCAGCAGCAGATAATGCCTCCAACCAGGACGCATAGACATACAGGGCGCCTGAATGAATGAGGCGCCTGGTTCAATGAGGCGCCTTGTTTCATTGAGGCACCTTGGTTGATGGGGGCGCCTAGCAGCCTTGTTTCCAGCCTCGTTGTGTGTTTGTTTGCCTGCTTTGTCTTCCATTTTGGGTACCTGCAAGATAGATAAATACAAGGCAAACACATGTACAATCTTAGCCTTAACGAAATGGTTCCGACTTCGGATTTACGCGAAACCCCAGGTCGAAACGACGCCTAAGTTCCCATCCCCGGGAACACGCCTTTCACCTACTCCTCTTAGGAGACGGTGGCCACCCGGTTCAACCGGTTGGACTTTTACTTAGCCTTCGAGACTCTCGGATTTCGAGACGTTCGAACCTTGACCCGTCTCTACTTCTGTCCTTAGTCATCGCTCAGCTAAGTTGCTCAATCCCTCGGACCAAGACTTCGTGCCCAAACCCTAGGTCATAGACTTTTGCCCAGTTTCACTCACCAGTTTCACTCACCAGGTCCTAGTGCCCAGCTTCACTCAACATGTCTTAGTGCCCAACTTCACTCATCAGGACTTTTGCCCAGCTTCACTCACCAAGTATTAGTGCCCAACTTCACTCACCAGGTCTTAGTACCCAGCTTCACTCACCAGGTCTTAGTGCCCAACCCTCGGTCAGGACTTAGTGCCCAATTTCACGAACCAGGACTTAGTGCCCAACCCTCGGTTAGGTCTTAGGTGCCTAGCCCTCAGCCAGGACTTAGTGCCCAATCCATTATCAGGACTTAGTGCCTAGATTAACTAGGACTTTTATCACTTTGGTCCAGTTTTCTTGACTACCCTTCCCTTGTTCAATGTATCACTGACTTAAGCATATTGTCAAGCATTGAAACACTTAGAGGAGGACATCACTGATGCATCTTGCACCAACAATCTCCCCCTTTTTGATGTTTGACAATATCTTAAGTTAGATTGGATGAAAGGGGTAAATTATAGTCCTTGGAAAAAAATAATCTAAGTTTTGAAAATAAATTTTGATCCTTTGGGAAAGCTCTCTATCCTTTGGGAGAAAAAAAATCTCTAACTTAATCACACTTTCCCCCATTTTGAAAAAGACATTTTGATTTCTTATTTGATCCTTTGGGAAGAAAAAAAATTCTAACTTAAGCGCACTCTCCCCCTTTGTCATACATCAAAAATCAACAAAAACACTTGCACCAACAATGAAAACATTTTTTCTTTTGAAAGTACTTGGTTTAATTCTTTTGAAAGCATAGCAAACCGCTAGTTACAAAAACAATTGCACCAACAGAAAATTAATTTTACCTAAATTGCACCCAAAAAAATTTCACTTTGAAAAGTATTGTGCATCGAAAAAATATTTAGTACTTTCAGAAAACTTAGAAAATTTTCCCACTTAGAAAAATATTGCCTTATGAAAATTTTCAATTGAGAAAGATTTTCAAAAAGGAATAGCACACCTAATAGATTTTTACCTAGAAAAATATGCACTTTTCAAAATATTTCACTTCGAGATTTTTGCACTTTAAAAGAATACTTTGAAAAATATTGTGTAAAAATGTGTACTTCGAAAGATATTTTTCCTTTGAAAAGTTTGACCTTTGAAAAATCTGTACCTTGCAAATATTTTACATTTTTGAAAAAATATTACTACTTTTGAGAAATATTATGCATTTTTTGAAAATATAAGTACTTTTGAAAAATATCATTAACTTTGAAAAAATACAAGTACTTTTGAAAAAATCTTATGCACATTTTGAAACATATAAGTATTTTTGAAAATTATTATGCACTTTTCGAATCATATAAGTACTTTTGAAAAAATATTATGCACTTTTTTAAAGGATATTTGAAAATATAATATTTTACTTGACTTGGTTTCCTCTCCAGTCTGACACAATCCTAGGAAACCTTGTTAACTACAAGGTCATTTCCCTAAGTGTCCTGGAAATTCTCCAAACTCAAGTAAATATTATTTTCAAAAATTATTTCAAAACGATTTTATTGGCACACAAAAAAATTTTGAAAAACAAAATAATAGTATTTTGAAAGACAAATTACTTATGTTTTCAACAAGATTTTGAAAATATAGTGCACGAAAACATATTATTTTGAAATGTTTAATAACTCTTTTAATTTGAGCTCCCCCTAAACTTGACCCAGTCCTAGAAAACTTGTCGACCACAAGTACTCTTCCTTTGAGTCTATAGGGTTTGGTTCAGCTCAAAAGAATTATTTAATAATTTCAAAAATAATTACTAGAAAAAAATATAGAAAAATACTTGTCAGAAAAGTTTTCTTTTGACTTAGACTCCCCCTAAATTAGACACATCCTAGGAGTCTTTATAGATCATGAAGAAGATTTCCTCTGTGTCTTTAGTGTTTATCAAGATCAAAAGGGAAATAAACATGATTTTTGACAATTATTTTGAAATGTTAGTGATATAACACTGTTTTTGAAATAATTTTGAAAGCCTTAGTTTGAGATGATAAATTTTAAAACATAAGGTTTAAAGAGAAACAAAAAAAACTCCCCCTATTTCCAACACCGTATGACTCTATCTAAGCTTAAGGGACTCTAGTGTTGACCTAAAGGCTTGTGTCTAATTGTGTAGGTCAAACACTTTCTCGAAAAGATATAATTTTGAAAATATATCATATATAAACAATCAGACAAGCATGAAATCCATAAAAACATTATTATGTTAAAGCACTATTTTGAAAATAGATTTTTAGAAAAATATTCTAAGAATTTTGGAAAACAATTTTAAAAAATATTTTCCAATTTATTAGTCCTTAACATCTCACCCATTCTAGATGTCTCAGTATAAGCAAGCATGGATGCCTTATGCGTGTATTGTGAGATGCTTGAATATTTTCTTAATTTATTATTAAATCTAAGATTTAATCAAAACTTGTGTTAGATTCAAATTTTTTAAATAGTAAAGTGAATTTGAGTTTCGATAATTGGCTTCCTGGTCTTGGTGAGGCACAGAGGCCTTCTTTGGTCGTAGCCTTATTCGAGCAACAACCCTTTCCTTGACAAAGCCTTTTATCGAAATTTCATTTTCAAATTACTTCTTGAAAAAATTTGGTTTAACTAGCTTAGGTTTTGGATTGGTAGCTTCGGCTAGTTCCACCAGACTAAACAGACCAAGTAGGGTATGCCTTACCTTACTTGACCTTATTAGAAGGGCTTCCCTAACGTACTATCATCACACCTCCACCTAATACTAGGTTGTTCAAGTTTAAATAAGTCTTTTCCATACTTAAGTTTCTAATAATGTATCAAATTCCCGATTTGATATACGTCGTGTGAACCCGCGAATATGTCAACCCACTTTCATATATTTAATTTTATTAATTTAATTATTGCAATTTGGGTAAGATTTTATTTAATTTGAGTTTAAGTTATTTAAGAATTAATTGGATTGACATTAAATTAATTAAGAAGTTGAATTAACTAAGAATTAATTGAAGTTGAATTAATTAAGAATTAATTAAAGTTGAATTAATTAAGAATTAATTGAAGTTGAATTAATTAAGAATTAATTGAAGTTGAATTAATTACGAATTAATTAAAGTTAAATTGATTAAGGATTAATTAAATTAAATTAAGAATTAATTAAAGTTAAATTGATTAAGAATTAATTAAAGTTAGGTTAATTATGAATTAATTGAAGTTGAATTAATTAAGAATTAATTGAAATTGAATTAATTAAGAATTAATTGAAATTACTTAGGGATTAATTAAATTAAGGATTAATTAAAGTTAAATTAATTAAGAATTAATTGAAGTTAAATAATTAAGGTAAAAATTGTTAAGATATAATTTGATTTAGGTTTCACAATTTTTGGGTTAATTAATAGTTGTGGGTCTAGCTACATCATCTTCATTATTTCAAAAATATCTGATTCATTCACTATTTCTTTTTTATTTAATTTTTCAAGTTTCTCTAACAATTCTGATTCGGTTGAATTTTTGTAAATTTTGTTAACTATAGCCTTGATTGTAGAAAATTCAATCTCCTCCTCATTCTCATCATCAAAATCATATCCATTTACATCTTCATAGTAGGTGGAGTAATTTGGGCTAATAGTTAACATTTCAGGATTATCCAAAAAAATAATTAAATTATTATCTAAAAGAATTTCATCTCCACTATCCTCAGAAATATCCTCATTATCCTCAGAAATATATTTAGAAAAATCATCTTTATCCTCAGAGATATCTTCAGTATTTTCAGGATTAATTTCAAAATTATTATTAACATTTTCAAATTTAATTTCAGACTTATCAGTAAAATTATCAAATTTAATTTTAGGATTATCAGTAAAATTATCAGATTTAATTTCAGGATTATCAGTAAAATTATCAGTATTAATTTCAGAATTGTCAGTAAAATTATCAGACTTAATTTCAGAATTATCAGTAAGATTATCAGAATTAATTTCAGAGTTATCATAATTAATATTATCAGAATTTATTTTAGAAATTATTGAATCGACATTAAGGATTAAAAAGTTAATTTTTGATATTTTAACATTATCTACATTTTGTAACTGATCATGGAAAATATTGATTTGATTATTTACAAAGTTTAATTTTTCAGAAATATTATCTATGTTATCTACATAGGATAGTGCAGGAATTTGAAAATATTTCGGAACGTAAATTTTGCGTACCTTTGCCGGACACTTATTCCTGTAGTGTCCGTGCTTTTGACATTTGAAACATTGTACGTGGCTCTTGTCCCTCTGGACTCCTGGTGCTGGTATTTCCATTGCCTCCGGTGAAGAACGAGTCTTACGAGTAGGACACTGATTTTTGTAGTGTACTCTCTCCCTACACTTAAAACATGTGATATGAAATTTAAAATTTGACATTAAAAAAAAATATACCTGATTTACCCCTGGGCTCCCACTCAACTCCTGGCGTCTTTACTCCGTCGGTTGTTAGTCTGGTGAAGAGTGACCAAGCTCTGATACCACTTGTGTGTAGGATGTGTATACTAAAAGACATGACTTTTTATATATGAACATCTTTATTATGAAAAGAGAATCACAACTACACTAGGTGCCTGTTTACATTAGTACATGTAAGAAGTCCAATACTACGCATTGTAGATAACATGGTGTGTGGTGACACACGGAAGATCGTGTTATCAGTTTCCTGTCTAGTATAAGTAGAGGCTAACAACCGAGATGGAATTGGATAACCCATCAGAATGGTTGTAGTGTAATTAGGTGTGGTTGGTCTTGACCATAGAATTACACTAGTGTGCTTTAAGTACATTGAGCAAGACCAAAACCCGAGGTTATCCAATTTGTACTGACTCGATAATTGGATAGGACCTCAGTTTATATTATGGAGTACGATCCCTTAATCGTGAAATATTAACGGGCATATATTATTAATTATTATTTCTTTAATTTACCAATGGGTGAGATTTATTCTGTTAGATCGATAGGCCCGGTATGTTGGGAGATAATATTACTAATATGATGTGCCATTGATTATTGATGGAATCCATGTCCTGGTTAGTCGGAATGATGATGCCCCCTTGATGATCTCAAAAGGTTCATTGTGCTAAACCCTGCAGGTAGATTTGATCCGGCACGATGATAAGATTGAGTGGTACTAATCAAGGATCCAGACGTTAATTAATTTGAATTATCAGTAATTTAAATTAATTAACGGGTATTCGAGATCTTAAACATGGGGGGATGGACGACTCGTAATATGTGGAGCCCATATGAAAATATGGGGGTTGGTAAGGAAGTTTAATTAAGATCCTTTAGTGGAATGGATCAAAATTAATGGATCGGGTTTAGATCCATTAGTGGGCCAAGAACCAACTCCTCCTCTTGGTCCCTACCTTAGCCCTATAAATACCCTATGAGATCAAGAAACCAAGGCTTAATCCAAGAGTTTATACCCAAGGTCTCTCCTCTCTTCTCCTTCCCTCCTTCTCTCCCTTAGGGTTTCGGCCGACGCAACTAGAGAAGGGAGTTCTCCCTTCTCTTTTCTCCCTTCCTCCTTCACCATCTTCTATCCGAGGCTAGCATAGACAAGGAAGAGGTGTCCTCTTCCTTTTGTGGTGCTCGGAGGTGAAGGAAAGAGTGTCGGCGGCCGGCGGTGAGGGGCGCAAGAGAAGCTTGCGGCGGCGGCGCAAGGGTGAGGGAAGAGGAGATTTTGGCCGGTTGGGGTAAGGAAGAAGGAGTGTTCTCTCCTTCTTCTCCTTCTTTATTTTCCTCTCAAGGTGGGCTGCTGGTCCGGAGGCTTGGAGGCGGCTCCGGTGGTCGGCGGCGCAAAGGGAGAGGAAAAGGAGGCCGGCGGCGCAAACCCTAGAGACTAGGGTTTTAGTCGGCTAGAAGATTGGATTTTTGGAGCTCTTGGTGATCTCGGATCGTGGTAGATCATCGCCCACACGACGTCTATGAAGAGAGGGACATAAGGTAGAAGATCGTGAGGTGATCGGAAAGGTATAACTCTTTCCATGGTCCTTTGTTTAACCTTATGCCAATTATGTGCTTATCTTGTTCGTCTCGTCATTTCATGTTAGTTAGTTTATTATTTTGATTATGTAACATGGTGAATAGTTTACTAACTGGACCCCGACCATAAACACAAAAGTTGGCGATCAACTCGTTGCCTTTTCCGCGGTCGAACGGTCGAGCAAATTACAAGGCCGATTTTGGTAATTGGTCGAGTTGTAATTTGGATCATTCGATACGGCACGAGACGGTCGATGGGAGATGGGTCTTCATTCGGATTAATTTTTAATCCGTAGGCATGGAGAGGTCTCTTGGATCGACTAGGTATTCACTAGGGCTACCCGCCAAGCCATACCCTACATTGTGGCAACTGGTGCCATCAATAGAGGGGGGGTGAATATCGACCGGTTAAAAACTTTGCGGAAACTTCAAAAACTTTCAATCGTTCTAGATATAGCAAGTGCACATGGGATTTTTACTTGGTTCCCAACCCCCCCCCCCCCCGTGGTCAGTACATCCAAGGCCTATGCACGGGAACGCCCGTCCACTAATGGTCTCCTTTCCGGACTTTTCGGAGGCGGAGAAACCCGTCTTACAGTGCACAATTTACAATCAAAAGATAAAAATAAATTAAGTACGGAATGTAAATTCAAACTAAACTAAAAGAGTTGAAGACTCGGCCGATCTGGATCTCCGAAGTGCTGCGCACTTCCTCCCGGAGTCTCCTTGGTCACAGAGCTTCGTCGTTAGTGTTTTGTTGTCCCTTGGAAAGCTTAGAATGATTTCTGAATGTTGTTCTGAGTTGAGGGGTCGAAGCCCCTTTTATAGGCTTGGTGTAGGGCGCCTGTGATCAATGAGGCGCCTCATAGAGCCTGGTCAAAGCTAATCTCCACGCCAAACTCGCAGCAGCAGATAATGCCTCCACCAGGGCACCCTAGACATACAAGGCGCCTGAATGAATGAGGTGCCTGGTTCAATGAGGCACCTTGTTTCATTGAGGTGCCCTGGTTGATGGGGGCGCCTAGCAGCCTTGTTTTCAGCCTCGTTGTGTGTTTCTTTGCCTGCTTTGTCTTCCATTTTGGGTACCTACAAGATACATAAATACAAGGCAAACACATGTACAATCTTAGCCTTAATGAAATGGTTCTGACTTTGGATTTCTACGAAACCCTAGGTCGAACCGACGCCTAAGTACCCATCCCGGGAATGCGCCTTTCACCTACTCCTCTCAGGAGACGGTTGCCACCCGGTCAATCCGGTTGGACTTTTACTTAGCCTTCGAGACTCTCGGATCACGAGACGTTCGAACCTCAACCCGTCTCTACTTCTGTCCTTAGTCATCACTCAGCTAAGTTGCTCAATCCCTCGGACCAAGACTTCGTGCCCAAACCCTAAGTCCAGGACTTTTGCCCAGCTTCACTCACTAGATCTTAGTGTCCAGCTTCACTCACCAGGTCTTAGTGTCCAACTTCACTCATCAGGACATTTACCCAGCTTCACTCACCAGGTCTTAGTGTCCAACCCTCGGTCAAGACTTAGTGCTCAATTCCACGAACCAGGACTTAGTGCCCAACCCTCGGTCAGGTCTTAGGTGCCCAGCCCTCGGTCAGGACTTAGTGCCCAATCCATGATCAAGACTTAGTGCCTAGGTTAACTAGGACTTTTATCACTTTGGTCCAGTTTTCTTGACTACCCTTCCCTTGTTCAATGTATCACTGACTTAAGCATATTGTCAAGCATTGAAACACTTAGAGGAGGACATCACTCATGCATCTTGCACCAACAAATTACATTATGACATAATATCTTATGTTTGACCATAGGAGCTCCCACTTAATTAAACTTCATCCTTTGTTCTTATTTGAATGACTTCCCCTTGGACATTGATTTTGGTGTCCATTTTAATTACATGAGAAGCGCACAATGTGCTCTTTACCTTTACATAGCAAGATTCGGCCTTTGTGTTAAATATGGTACTTCAAACTTGGTCTAGAATTTTTTCAGAAATTCTTTTAGGGTTTCTAGTACCTAAAACGAAGTTAGGGGCTAAACTATAAAGGAGCCTAAACCTAGGGAGCTTAATTGTTAAAAACCGTAAGTAGAGGATTGAGTATTTAATTACATAAGAAGGGAGGGGTTAAACACATATACTTCTGAAATTAGAGGTTTGATTGCAATACGCTAAAGTGCAGGGTCTATAATGCAAAATTGGTATCAGTAAAAAGGCCTATTCCCTTGCATCCACCACCCGATCGCTTTGTGTCACACATGAGCCCTTTGCTCTAACCGCTTCTTCTCCGTCTGCAGCTGACGCCGAGGACTTAACCATCATCTTCCTTCTTCTTCTTCTTCTGCACATGGGAGGGGGGGGGGGGGGGGGGGGGGACAGTAATAGCTAGTCATCATGGATCTTGGGTGATTTAGCTCTACTCTATGTTGCAATTAGGTGCCTCGTCGACGATTGTTTGAGGTAAGATTTAGCTCTTTCAGTAATCATCTTGGATGGAGATTTGTTCTGAGTTTGAAACATGATTTAGATCTGTTCGGTTAGGGAGTTTTCAATCATTTCTAACTTAGATTTGTGTTTGGTAGCTTCCTTGAACCTGTGATGTTTTTTCGATTGATTTTGGCTGTGTGGAATAGTGTTCTATGGATGTGTTCTTGGATTTAGTATAGATTAGTATAAGTGCCTCTTGATTTTTTATCTACACGGGTTCATAGCTTATTAGCTCTATTTTTTTGGATTTCTTTTAGACAACAATCTGATACGTGTAAGGATTCTATTTTTGGAGATCACATATAGTTTCTGGTGTGATGCTCAGTGTTGGATTTGTATTAATATTAGGTTTTGGGAATCACAGATTTGCTTCTGGATTTGGTTTTGAACTTGGCTTTTGGCAACCCTATTATAAGTTGTAATGTTAATGAGGAATCTATTTAGAGTTAGCTGAAGGTTGTTGATTATCTTATCCTATCATGAGATCTCCTTGTTTTGGATTACAATGTAAGGATTGAGATGAGGTTCCCTTTGGATTGCTCGGTTCCATCTTGTCAATTTGCTGCCATGACATGGTGTTGATTAGTTTGTGGTTGTGTTACCAATCTTGGATTCGAAGGATTGCTGTGGTAGGAAGTTGGATTTGAATTTTTGAATTTGGGTTGTGATATTTGTCGTGAACTCCTTGATTGAAGTGAGCTTGATTTGGTGAAGTTGTGATAAGGTTGTGTGTTGGGTGTTTATGCCATGAGTTATGCTAGTGTTTGGACTGGAGAATAGATACGTTAATCCATATGGATTTAGATCATGGTGTTGGATTTCGCTAGGGGTGATCTCTTGGCCTACCTTTGGGTTTAAACCTACATTCTAACCTAATCTTGATTACATGGAGTAATTAAG
This sequence comes from Boesenbergia rotunda, assembly GCA_024364735.1. Classification (NCBI taxonomy): domain Eukaryota; kingdom Viridiplantae; phylum Streptophyta; class Magnoliopsida; order Zingiberales; family Zingiberaceae; genus Boesenbergia; species Boesenbergia rotunda. The sequence goes on along the minus strand of JAGFNQ010008353.1, from coordinate 144,745 downwards.
AACCTATCATGTAATTAGATATAATTAAATAAAAAAGATGATTAGGTTAATCCTTATATGGATTAGGGATTTGTTTAGCTACTTAATAGTTGTTATGATAACTAAAACTATGTCCATTGATACAGGGCACTGATTTGTTGTTGATTATTGGACAGGAGGTTCTCTATTGATACGAGGAGGTGGGTACTTCTTACTTGTCTTCTTTAGATCACGTTATCTTTATACATGACTGTTTATGTTTGTTGCAGTAGGATTTATTTACCTTATATCTGCTACCACTTGATCTTTGAGACGATTAACTTCCTATCTATACACTCTCTATATTTGACATCTAATTCTGTATAGTATTCATGTATGAATGTGTACATAGATATAATAGCATGTCACTTTATATCTGCATAGATTGATTTCTAATGATATTTGCACATGTACCTAGATATATGGTAGTTAGGTTATTACACATGTGGTTGTTTGTGCATGTTAGTTTTGAGTTATGTATGATGACATAGAGGGGGTTGCATGTGTTAGAGTCATGCACCATCCATGCACTGTCGCATGTTGGCGATCATTGACATCCCTTATGGTCTGAGCCCATCACCAGTTACATGGTATGCACACATGGCCACTCATGGGTTAGTGAATACCGTTGGGTGTGTGTAGTTTCTTTGTGCTGCTCCACTTGGCCTCCCATGGGTAGTGGTTCCAGAGCATGGTAGTAGGTAGGGATCCCTTCTCTTCCGAGTGACCAGAGGAGATGAGAGCGATGCTCCCCCATATGACTTGGGGTAAGAGGGTGTTCCTCCGCCAACATCCTGTCCACTCGGTCACACTTGAGCAGTGATGGCAGAGTGAGTATAGTTGTCATAGCCCTACCAACTCGGTCGATACATATGACATGTCTCGGTGGCTTGACTGATGTTAGGGGTGACCATATCATTGTATTATGTGCATATGATACATTGTGGATTTGATTGTGATCGCTGCATTTGTTTATTGTATATGCTTGACATGCACATACAGGCGATATTATGTGATTGGTTCGATGACCCTGCACCTGCTCATATGATACGAGCCTTTTATGATTAGGATAGGCTAATTTTGGGTATGTACATTCATTCAATACTCTCAGTTATGCATATTCTGATATTCCACTTGAGATTGTATCCTATTATTTCTTGATAGCTTGTATAACTATTTATATTACCATGCATATCTTTCTCTATACCCGTAGAGTCCACTTAGACTCACCACCCGTTGCCCTCATTCTATTTTCATGTTGATTGTTTGCCAGGGTAGCCCAGTTGCCAGCTCTAGGTCCCGATGACTCCGACTTTTGGGTTCTTTCTAAGTGTTTATGTTTTCTTTTACAGCATACTTCTTATTCTGTATTTGTTTTACATCGTGGACTTGTATTGTGCTACATTTGATGCGTGGTGTGTATTTTTGAGTCCTCTATTGGACTTCAGGTGATGTTCTGCTGTGTGCCTACCCATAGGGCAGCTCAGGTGAGTGTTATGAATTTTATTATTGTGATGCATTTACTTTTATATGTTCTGGCTGGGATTGATCATTATTTTCTTTTGATTTGAGACTTGAGGCCATATATATATTGTGTGGTATTGTATAAATGTTTCAAATTATCCATCATACAGGAGAGATATTGTCCGATTATATATTTGACCAGTTGCTTCTCTCTCTCGGGGTGTGACACTTTGGCTTCTCCTTTACCCTTAGTACCATTTGAACCTTCTTCTTCGCTAATTTTAGACACATACTCTTGTAGTTTCCTTTTTCTCTATGCTTGAAGTAAAAGATATGATCTTTATTTTTGATAATTAAAATTTATATACATTTTTCAATAGTAGGGATGGCATGTGCTTCTTCTTCATTAGTTCTAGATATTGAGGGTTTATCTTGTTCCGATGTTGTTAATTAGCTCCCCCCCCCCCTTCCCTCCTCAATACTCAAGGTGAGTGCTTCTTCAGGCTTTTCTTCGGATCGATGTTAAACACCTCTCAATCTCCGAATCCTTAATTTCTTGAGGGTGGATCTTATCGTCATCTTGTGTTGAGGTTGGATCTTCATGAAGATTTATTAATTTTGTCTATAGCTCCTTAACATCTTGATATATTTACCTATACAAAATATCCTTAGGAATAAAATTAACCAAAATTCTAGTTCCTTGTCATTCATTCCTTATGATTTGTCTCTGTTTTTTTGGATTTGCTACATTTTTTTTCTTGAGAAGTTTTCTTTTGTTGTCCATTGGAACTTCAAATCCTTCCATTAGAATGAACCAATTGTTGATGTCCATTATGAAGAAAATTTCCACCCATACCTTTCATTGATCAAAGCCTCCTAATCCAAAAGGTGAAGGTACTAGAATATCATATCCAAATTCATCCCCAAAATCCATTTCAACCTTGAGCTCCTTCAATTATTAGTCCAAAGATTTGTTGGTATTAGAGGGCTCCAAAAATGTAGCTCAATCTTCTTCCTCTAGATTTGTACTTATTCCGATAGTTAGGAAGAACAATCTTGCTTTGATACAACATGTTAGGACCCGTGCGAGCTAGAGAGGGGGTGAATGCTTTGATCACTTTGTCTCGATTTCGTTCTTATCTACAAAAGGTTAATACATAGTGAAAATAAAATACAAAACAAAAGAAAATACTATTGGTGCCGGAAGCACCAGATCAAACCTTGTTTTGATAAGTGATAAAGGATTCAAGTTAAGCAAGTATGGTATACTGATGAAGTTGTTGAGATTGCAAGAAAGTCGTAGATAAGCAGGGCAAGAAGTCTTGACCTGTAGGGTTGAGCATGAAGTCATGGTCGGGGATCGGGCAACAAAGACTTGGCAAGTGAAGCCGAGCATGAAGTCCTGGTTGGGGATCGGGCAACGAAAACTTGGAGAATGAAGTCGAGCACGAAGACATGGTCCAGGGGGATTGAGCAGAAGGTCGATTGGGGATCGCGGACAAGAGTCGAGATGGGTTAAATTCGAACGTTGTCGAGTTTCGGGTTCTCGAAGGCCAAGCAAAAGTCCAACCGGAGGATCCGGGTGGTAACAGGTAAACTCTCCTGAGAGGAGTAGGTGAGAACGCGTTCCCCAGTGAGGGAACAGTAGGCGTCGGTCCGACCTAGGGTTTCGAGTGAAACCTAAAAGTCAGGAGCAAGATAGCATTGGCTGTAATTTATAAATGTTTTAATTCTATATTTTATTATTGTATGTTTGGAACTGACCCTTGTTGCAGCTAAAAAAGGAAGCAGTTGACTGGGGCAGTCACGCCCCGAGAGCGACGGAACCGATCATCCAATATAAAATTGGACAACATCTCCCCTGTCTGGCGAACAATTTACACATACATACAACACACGCAGTTTAAAATTTGGCCTCAGACCTCAAAACAGATATATAACATATGAAAAATAGCAACATCACCACACTAAAAACTGTAATGCTCACCTGAGCTATCCGGGGCAGATATGCAACTAGAAACAACCACACAAAATCTAACTAAGGACTCACAAGTACAATACCGCACGAATAAATAAAATGCAGGACTTTGATATAGAACTGAATACAACGCCAAAACAAAAGCTTTAAAGAAAAACACAATGTGTGGAAGCACCCATCAAAATAGAGTCGTGGGGACCTGGGACCGGCAACTGGGCTCCTCCTGCGAGCTTTCAACCTAAAAACAAAATTATTGTGACGGGTGGTGAGTCCAAGTGGATTTTACGGGTATATAGAAAGATATGCATGACAAAAAAAGTAACAAAATTAGCTATATAGAAACAACAGGATACAGTCTCAGCAGAAATATCAGAATATGCATAACTGAAAGTAACAACTGACTGTACATTCCTGAAATCAATCTATCATGATCATAAAAGGACTCATACCAAATGAGCAAGTGCAGGGTCATCAAATCACACAAACGGTATATCCTATATGTGTATGTCAAACAAGTGCAACAATAAATACAGCAACCACAATCAAATGCACAGATGCATCATATGCACATGATACAATGTTAGGATGTATACTAAAAGTCTTGCTTTTGTATAAGACATCTACATTTTGAAAGAGAATCACAAATCATAGATTGTATATTTATATTAGTATATGCACAAAAGTCTGATACTTTGCATTGTAGATAACATGGTGTGTGGTGACTCACAGAAGATCATATTATCAGTCTCTCACAAAGTATAAGTAGAGGCTCACAACCAAGATGGAGTTGGACAAATGATCGGGATGGTTGTAGTATAATAGGTGTGGTTTATCTTGACCATAGAATTACACTAGTGCACTTTGTGTGCGTTGAGCAGGACCAAAATAGAGGTGATCCAATTTATACTAACTTTATAATTGGATCAGACCTCGGTTATATTATGGAGTGCATGCTTTGAATCCCGATATAATAACGGACACATATACTTAATAATTGTCTCTTTGATTTACCAATGGGCGAGATTTATTCTGCTAAATCGATAGGCCCGGTAAGTTGGAAATAATATTATTTACATAGTATGCCATTGATTATAGATGGAATTTGTGTCCTGGTGAGTCGGGATGATGATGCCCCCTTGATGAACTCATAAGGTTAATCATGTTAAATCTTGCAAGTGGACTATTATCCAACATAATGATAAGGTTGAGTGGTACTAGTCAAAGAGTTAGAGGTTGATTAATTAAAATTGTCAGTAATTTAAATTAATCAACGGGCATGCGATATCTTAAACACGGGGAGATGGATGTACTCATAATAGGTGGAGCCATATGAAAATATAGGGTTTGGTGAGGTAATTCAATGAAGGGCCTTTAGTAGAATGATTCTTCATTAATGGATCGGGTTTGGATCCATTAGCAGGCCAAGACCCAACTCCTCCTTATGGTCCCTATCGTAGCCCTATAAATACCCCCATGGTATCATGAATCCAAGGCTAATTCATCCAAATCAAACCCCAAGTCTCTCCCTTGGGTTTTCTCTTAATTTTCTCTCTCCTAGGGTTATTGGCGCCGACGGGATAGAAGGAGAAGAAGCAGCCGACTGAGGGAGATTGCAATCTCTTCCTCTTGGTTTTCTTCTCCGGTTCCTTCCCTTGGGCGTGTGCAAACCTTCAGGAAGAAGGATGGTGGCCGGCGGTGAGGGATAAAAGTTCTTCTTTTCTTTTGTTGGCGCCGGCGGCGAGAGGGAAGGAGGGAGCTGCCAGTTGGAGTTTGGTGGAAAGGAGAGCTTCTTCTTCATCCTTGATCACTTTTCCATTGGTCGGTGTCTCCTAGAAGTTGGGAGTCGGGCCAGCGGTGCATTGGATAGGAACCAAGGGTTCCGGCAATTAGCGCAAGGAAGAAGAGGGAAGAAGGACCGTGTGTTGGCTTCTTCTCTCTTCCTACACTCCTTCTTCTTCCTCTCTTTGTGGCGACACAAGTAAGAAAAGAGACAAAGGAAGATCGCCGGCGGTGACACCCTTGGAAGCTAGGTTTCCGACGGGTTCAAGGAAGGAGGAAGAAGAAGACTTTCTTCTCTCTCCTAGGGCTTCGGGCAAGCTAGGGTGGAGAAGAAAGAGAGCCCTCGGTGATTCCGGGTCATGGTAGATCATCGCCCACACGACATTCAAGAGGGGAAGGTCATACGGTAGAAGACTGCAAGGTAAAAGAAGAGGTATATCTCTTCCTTGGCTCCTTTATTCTTATAATTTTATGTGGTGTTAATTAGTTATCATTGTTCATTAATTATTCGTTAATTAATTATATGATAATTGATTATGTCATGGACCTCGAAGATAAACACAAAAACTGGTGATCTGCTCATTGTCTTTTCGATGACCAATTGGTTAGGCAAGTTACAAGCCCTTACCTTCAAGTTTGGCTAAGTTGTAACCAATTAGTACGACAACGAGACGATCATTTGGGAGGTAGGTCTCTATTCGAATTAAATTTTTAATCTGTAGACATGGAGAGGTCTCTCATGGACAACCCCGTGTTCGCTTAGGAAACCCTCCGAGCTATTCCTATCAACAATAACATGGTCACCCCTAACACCAGTCAAGCCATCGAAACATAAGACAATGTGTCAATCGAATGGGTAGGGTTGTGACACTGTACGCGCTCTGCCATCACTGCTCCTGAGTGACCGAGTGGACAGGTTGCTTGCGAGGGGACCACCCCCTACCCCATGTATATATGAGAGAGCGTCGCTCTCATCTCCTCTAGTCTATAGTAAGAGAAGGGATCCCTGCCTGCATATCATGTACTGAACGACGAGCTCATACCACAAGAGAGCCGATGATCGCCGGCGTGCAACAATGCAAGGATGGTGCATGACTCTGACACGTGCAACCCCTCCCGGTCAACATACATAATACAATATAACATTCACAGGTCGATTACAGGTATAACAATCTAACCATCATGAAATTAGATACACACACAAGTAATAACAGAAATCAAACCACTGCAGATATCAAGTGACATGCCTCTATATTTACACACACATACATACATGATTACTATACAAGTCAGATATCAAGTACAGAGACTCTATAGACAGGAATTAGATAATCTCCAAGATCAAGCAAAAGTATCAAGTAGGATAACAAACAGTAGCAGATTTAAGATAAATAAACCTACTACAATAACATAAATAGTCATGCATAAAGATAAAGTGAGACTACAGATACAAGCAAGAAGTACCCGCCTCAAATGAAGATGCTCATATCAATAGAGAACCTCTCATCCAATGGTCCGCAACCAAAAGTCTAAATCAATGGCCTGTATCAAAGGACATATTTAAATAGCTATTACAAAATAGTAGCTAGTTAACAAATCTACTAAACTGTACTAGGTCTAATCCTAGTTATTCCGTTCAATTAATTACATTTTAATTAAATGATAAGTTCCTAATGACTCCGCATAATTAATATTAGGTTCAAACCTCAAACTTAACTCGAATCATCACCTCCTAATCATGCTAGGTTAGGCATTACAAGTAGTGAGACTAACCTCTTAACCTAAACTCAGATCAACTAATTAACCCAACACCTAATCCAATATCCCTTCAAACCATTTGCTCCATGTTTCGTTTGGCACAAGGAGTAGCAACATTGTCATTAAGAGTGATGGACAGATATATCAACCAAGACTTACCCAAATGGCTAATCCAAACCCGATCAACCCAATGATTAATATAAGCTAACCTTACACCATCCTTACTCCATCCTATACAGGAATAATTCCAAGTGAACCTCATGTAGAGAATGTCCAACACTAAACTTAAACCTAAATTAAGGTTCATGATAAACTCTCTCCTTGATTCGATTTCAAATATCCAACTCTAAGGAAATACATGGCATTCTTTCTATCTCCAATTCCACATAGTAACACACGGTATCATGACCGGATCAAAGAAACAACCTACAACTCACCCAAACTGATCCAAAACATCCATCAAAACCATGAGTTACACAAGCTGTGATCATTACCAAAACAACCAAACTTCCTCTTACCAAAAACCTGCTCACAGTTGATACACCAAACCAAGAACTAAATCTACATTTGACCCAACACACAACTAAAAATACCAAACTCATCTTCAACAACAGGTCCAACTCCCAAACCAACAAGCAACATTAGATCTCCCAAACAAAACAATTCAACGCAGCCCTCTCATAGGAACTGAAACACTCCAACACAAGAATTCTTCCCAAAAGCCTCAACAGGAATTCTAAATCAAACTGGAAGGTAGCTTTAACATCAAAATCAATCCAAAAAGCTTTAGAACAAGGTAATTTTACCTGATGATGGTCATCTCTAGAATCTTGGCGTAAAATTTCTCTGAGAGAGATCCGAGGAAGGATCCTCCACAGGGGCGCCTGAATAGGACTCAAGCGCCTGAGAGCTGGCAGCGGGCAGCTGAGCTGGTGCAACCGTCTAGCTTACATGGTGAGTCCTAAGTGGAGAATCCACGTCGGCACTCAAGCGCCTAAAAAGGACTCAGGTGCCTGGCCAGGATAATGTTTAGCCGAACAGCGAATAGAGTTTCCACCCAGTACGCTGCAATGAGGGCGCCTGAGAGGCCATTTTCTAGGATTGGTGTTGGTCGATAGAGGGGGGGTGAATATCGACTCAAAAAACTCGTCGGAAAACTCGTCGTTTATCTTTCTATCAGGGTTATTATGAAGCAGAAATAATAATAAAGAAAAACAAAAGACAAGTGACACGTGGGTTTTACTTGCTTCCCAACCCCCAGGGTCAGCACATCCAAGGCCTAAGCACTCAATCGTGAGTCCACTAATGGTCTCCTTTCCGGACTTTTCGGAGGTAGAGAAACCCATCTTTCAAGTTACAAGTGTTGGATCAGAGTAAATCGATAGAGGGGGGAATATCGATCGTAAAAATTTTAGATGATTAAGAGAAATTATGCAGCGGAAAACACAAAAACAATGATTAACAATCTTTCTTTTTACTTGGTTCGGAGTCGCAGTTGGCTCCTACTCCAAGGCCCACGGTCCTTGACCGTTTACAATGGGCAATTCTATATTCGTAAAAATGTTTACATGTTGGAGTACAAAATATAGAATTGAAAATGAAATTACAACACTTTACAAAAATAAACTTTTACCAACGACCGAAGTAGTTGGAAGTTCGGAGTAGCGGGGTGATACATACTTGAATAACTCTCAAAAAACTTTAATTTAATTTTAATTAATTCATAATTAATTTAAGAAATCCTTAATTTAATTTTAATTAATTAGTAATTAATTTAAGTAATCCTTAATTTAATTTTAATTAATTCGTAATTAATTTAAGAAATCCATAATTTAATTTTAATTAATTAGTAATTAATTTAAGTAATCCTTAATTAAATTTTAATTAATCATAATTAACTCAATTAATCCTTAATATTCAAATTTAATTAATTCTTAATTAATTCAAATCCAATTAACCCTTAATTAACTTAATTCATATCCAAATACATCTTGATTAACTTAATTAATTCTCAATTAATTTAACATCAATTAAATCTTAATAACTTAAACTTGAACTAAATAAACTCTTACCCAAACTGCAACAATTAATTTAATAAAATTAAATATGTCAAAGTGGGTTGACATATTCGCAGGTTCACACGACATGTATCAAATCGGGAATTTGATACATTATTAGAAACTTAAGTAAAATGATTTGAATTGTTTGACTCATGTATAACTGTCATGCCATGCATCTGTTGTTTTTTTAAATATATGTCATGTCATTCATATTTAAATTTATGCATAACTTAGAACGGTTATAGGAAAAAGACTAGTTGAAACTTGAACAACCTAGTATTAGGTGGAGGTGAGATGATAGTACGTTAGGGAAGCCGTCTGGTGGAACTAGCCGAAGCGACCGATCCAAAACCTAAGCTAGTTAGACCAATATTTTTCAAGAAGTAATTTGAAAATGAATTTTTGATAAAAGACTTTGTCAAGAAAAGGGTTGTTGCTCCAATAAGGCTACGGCCAAAAAATGCCTCTATACCTCGCCAAGACCTGGAAGTCGATTATCGAAAATCAAATTCAATTTACTATTTGAAAATTTTGAATCTAACACAAGTTTTGATTAAATCTTAGATTTAAATATAAATTAAGAAAAATTATTCAAGCATCTCGCAATACACTCATAAGGTAACCATGCTTGCTTGTACTGAGACATCTAAAATGGGTAAGATGTTAAGGACTAATAAATTGAATAATATTTTTCAAAAAAAATTTCCAAAATTCTTAGAATATTTTTTCTAAAAATCTATTTTCAAAATAGTGCTTTAACATGGTAATGTTTTTACGGATTTCATGTTTGTCTGAGTGCATATATATTATACATTTTCAAAATTATATCTTTTTTAAAATTGTTTGACCTAAACAATTAGACACAAACCTCTTAGGTCAACACTAAAGTCCATTAAGGCACTTAGATAGAGTCAAACGGTGTTGGACATAGGGGGAGTGTTTTACTCATTTAATTTTTTTAAATCTTTCAAAAATGTGTTTCGAAAATTGTGCTTTAAAATCACTATCATTTCAAAATGTGTTCCGAAAACTGTGCTTTAAACATTACTATCATTTCAAAATGTCTTTCGAAAACTATGCTTTAATTACTATCACTTATGTTTTCGAAAAAAGTTTATGCTTTAAATTATCATCATTCTGAATTGTTTTTTTTTTCAAAAAGTGTCTCCTTGAGAATTACCACTCAAAATATCGTTCAATCTGTTGATTTTGATAAACCCTAAAGACACAGAGGAGGTCTACTTCATGATTTACAAGGACTCCTAGGATGTGTCAAATTCAGGGGGAGTCTAAATCAAAAGAAATTATTTCTGATAATTTTTTTTTAATTTATTAGATAGTTCTTATAATTTGAATCAAACCTTAAGACTCAGAGGAAGATCGCTTGTAGTCAACAAGCTTTCTAGGACTGGGTCAAGTTTAGGGGAGGTCAAATTAAAAAACTATTGAACATTTTCAAAATATTTTTTTCATTCACTATATTTCGAAAATCTTTTTGAAAACATATGTAATTGTTTCTTTCAAAATACTATCGTTTTAAATCATTTTGTTTATATATACAACATCACTTTCAAAAATTGTTTTTAGCTTATCAATTCTTTTTTGGGAAATAATACATACTTGAATTTGGAAGAATTTTCAGGACACATAGGAAAATGTCCTTGCAATTAACAAGGTTTCCTAGGATTATGTCAGACTGGAAAAGAAACCAAGTCAAATAAAGTATTATGTTTTCAAAATAATATTTTCGTAATATGTACAAAATGTCTTTTAAAACTATATGTTTTTTCAAAAATGCCTAATATCTTTTACAAGTACTTATATTTTTTTCAAAAATATATAATATCTTATAAAAGTACTTATATGTTTCAAAAATGCATGACATCTTTTAAAAGTACTTATATGTTTTTGTCAAAAAAGCATGACATCTTTTAAAAGTACTTATATGTTTTTTAAAAAATGCATAATATCTATTAAAAGTACTTATATGTTTTTGTCAAAAATGCATGACATCTTTTAAAAGTACTTATATGTTTTAAAAATGCATAATAGTTTTCAAAAGTGTTAATATTTTTCAAAAAGGGCAAATATTTCTCAAAGGGCAAATATTTCTCAAAGTACAGATTTTCAAAGTACAAACTTTTCAAAGTGCAAAATATAGATCCTTCAAAGTACAAACTTTTCAAAGAAAAATTATCTTTCAAAGTACAAGTTTTTGCACAATATTTTTCAAAGTATTCTTTTAAAAGTGCAAAAATCTTTAAGTGAAATATTGTTGAAAAGTGCATATTTTTCTAAGAAACAAATCTTTTAAGCAATCCTTTTTGAAAATCTTTCTCAATTGAAATGTTTCTTAGGAAATATTTTTTAAGTGAAATTTTCTAAGTTCAAAACGTTTGCTGAATGTTCAAAATATTTTTTTTAAATTTGCATAATACTTTTCAAGGTGTAATTTTTTTGGTGCAATTTAAGTAAAAATTTTCTGTTGGTACAATTGCATTTGTTTTTCTAGCTCGTTGCTATCAAAGATTGATGCAAAGGGTTTCGAAAGGATTTTTTTTATTGTTGGTGTAAATATTTCTGTCGTGTTTTTTTGATGTATGACAAAGGGGGAGAGTGAGTGCTTAAGTTAGAAATTCTTTTCATCTTCCCAAAGGATCAATGAAAATCAAAATGTCTTTTTCAAAAAAAAAAAAGAAAGGGGGAGAGTGAGCTTATGTTAGAAATGTTTTTCTCCCAATGATCAAAATGTATTTTCAAAACTTAGATCATTTTTTCCCATTTGATCCCAAGGTTTATAACTAAGCCCTTTAATCCAATCTAACATAAGATATTGTCAAACATCAAAAAGGAGGAGATTGATGGTGCAAGATGCATCAGTGATGTCCTCCTCTAAGTGTTTCAATGTTTGACAATATGCTTAAGTCAGTGATACATTGAATAAGGGAAGGGTAGTCAAGAAAACTGGACCAAAGTGAACCAAAGTCCTAGTTATCCTAGGCACTAAGTCCTGATCATGGATTGTGCACTAAGTCCTGACCAAGGGTGGGGCACGAAGTTCTGGTTCGAGGAATTGGGCACTAAGTCCTGGCCGAGGGTTGGGCACCGAAGACCTGGTTCGAGGAATTGGGCACTAAGTCCTGACCGAGGGTTGGGCACCGAAGTCCTAGACCTAGGGTTTGGGCACGAAGTCTTGGTCCGATTGAGCAACTTAGCTGAGCGATGACTAAGGACAGAAGTAGAGATGGGTCGAGGTTCGGATGTCTCGAGATCCGAGAGTATCGAAGGCTAAGCAAAAGTCCTCCCGAATGGACTGGGTGGCAACCATCTCCTGAGAGGAGTAGGTTGAAGGCGCGTTCCCGGGGGTGGGAACGTAGGCGTCGGTTCAACCTAGGGTTTCACGAAAATCCAAAGTTAGAACGAAGTCCTTAAGATTAAGATTATCTGCTTGTTTGCCTTGTATTTATGTATCTTGCAGGTACCTAAGAGTGAAGACAATGTTGGTGCAGAAAGCACCCAAGTCGAACCTGAGTTTTGATAATGGAAACAGGGCTCAAAAGTTAAGTCTTACTTGTTATCTAACAAGTTACTCTAGTGTGCAGGTTACAAAGCCCTAGCGAAGGACTGCTAGGCACTGGCAAAGGAATGCCAGGGTACAAAGCCCTAGCGAAGGACTGCTAGGCACTGGCGAAGGAATGCCAGGGTACAAAGCCCTAGCGAAGGACTGCTAGGCACCAGGGGAAGGACAGCTTGGGACTGAAGCCCTAGCAAAGGACTGCTAGGCATCGGGCGAAGGACAGCTCGGTATCCAAGACCTAGCAAAGGACCGCTAGGCAAAAGTTCAACCAAAGGAGCGGTTGGCATCAGGTACATTCTCCCGAGAGGAGTAGGTGAGGACGCGTTCCCCGTCGAGAGGGAACAGTAGGCGTCGGTTCGACCTAGGGCTCCATTTAGGAGGCCCAAAGTCAGAACCAAGACAGCTAAGGCTGTATAAACTAATATTTTATTGTTTTATGGTGTTTTGGACTAACCCTGGATGCAGGACCAAAGGAACGAGTGTCTGCAGCTCAGAGAGCCTCAAAGGAATGAGGCAACAGCTGACCAGGGCGCCCGGAGTGTCCCAGGCGCCCCCAAGGTGAACACAAAACACATAAAACAAGAACATGCTACGACAGCTCATCTCCCGGGCGCCCCCGTGCTCCCGGGCGCCCCCGCTGCTCCCGGGCACCCCCAGCGTCCCGGGCGCCCCCAATAGGAAGCCATCGAAGCACACGCCAACGAAGCCAAGGGATAAGGCTTGACCCGGTCAACCCGGGCACCCCGAGCGCTCCGGGCGCCCCGGTCAAAGCTGATCCCGAATGTAAGGGATCAGAAGCTGACCGACCAACTACCGGATCGAGCGACACGTGGGGGGGGGGCGCCCCCGACGTTCTGGGCGCCCCCAGGGCTATATAAAGGGCCCTCGACCCCAGGCTTCAGGGCATCAAATCATTCAACGCTTCTACGCTCTTCTGTTCTCTCGCCTCGCTCCGGAAACCTCCCAACTCGAGCCGACGACGTCCCGCTGCTCCGGAAAAAGACAACCTACATCGGACGTCGGTAAAAGAAGAGCTTCTTGTTTTAAAAGTTTAACTTGCTACATTTGTAATTCAATATTGTAAACTGCTTTTGCGCCTCATATAGAATTGCCCAAAGTAAACGATCAACATCGTGGGCCTTGGAGTAGGAGTCGACCTAGGCTCCGAACCAAGTAAAAAATAACTGTGTTTGCGTTATATGTTTTAATCTTCCGCTGTGCAAATTCTCTATCTTAAATCCGAACGTTTTCCGATATTCACCCCCCCCCCTCTATCGGTTTTCTCGATCCAACAAGTGGTATCAGAGCAGGGAAGTTCAAACTTGGTGCAACCACCAGTTTGAAAATTTTTCGGATTTTTTTTCTTTTTCTCGTTCGAATTTCTTCTAAATTGTTCGTTCGAATTTTTTTAATCGAGGTTGATGCAACACCCCTCGTTATTTTATTTTCCTTATCCCTCACTACTAATCCAAGACCAAGTCTTGGGAAATTTTTTTTGTTAGTTATTCTCTTTCAGATTAAATGGCCATGCAAGAAGGATTCAGCACCGCCAGACCTCCACTTTTCAGTGGAGAAGACTTTTCCTACTGGAAAAGTCGAATGGAGGTCCACCTGAAAACTCAGGTGAACATGTGGATTATCATCCAGTCCGGACTGGAGATACCCAAAATGCTGAAGGAGTTCCTCAAAGCTACTCAGAATGGGACACCGCTCTGAAGCGCAAAATAGAAGCCGATGCAAAGGCAACACAGACCCTACAATGCGGTTTAACAAAAGAGGAGTTGAACCGGGTGGGCCCCTTTAACAGTGCCAAGGAGCTGTGGGCAAAATTGATCGAGCTGCACGAAGGAACATCAGACACTCGGATCAGTAAGAGAGATCTGCTCCTGAACAAATTGTATACCATCAAGATGGCCGACAACGAAACAGCAGCCCATCTTCACGCACGAATCCAGGAATTGATGAACGGTCTTCACACTATAGGTCACAAGGTCGAAAACCGTGACCTAATAAGGTATGCTCTAAATGCTTTCCCGAGAAACACCTTGTGGGCATCTATGGTAGATGCATACAAGGTTTCAAGGGATCTCTCAAAAATTAAACTAGATGAATTATTTTCTGAATTAGAACTTCATGAACAGACTAACTGCAATTTGGCCGAGAAAGGTATTGCTTTTGTTACAGGAAAAGTTGGAAGGACAACAAAGAAAAAGCCTCAACCTGAACCCGAGTCTAACTCAGACTCAGACTCAGAAGACGAAGAAGGAGATCGACCTAAGCTGGTCCGATTGGCCCGAAGCTACTATAAAGAATTGAAGAACCAAACCAACAGAAGGAAGGCCAACCGAAGAAAGGACGAACCAGCTGAACCCACAAATGACAAAAGCAAGCCCAACGTGACTTGCTACGAGTGCAAGAAGAAGGGCCACTACAAGACGGAGTGTCCAAACCTAAAGGAGACCAAAAAGACAAGAAGAAAGAAAGCACTCCAAGCAACCTGGGACGAATCTTCCTCAGAAGAAGAAGAAGAAGCACCCCAGTCAAACCTACTAGCCCTGACCGCCTCAGAAGATGTCGGGACCGAGTCAGAATCTGAACAAGACGACGGCAGACTAACCTTTTCAAAAGACGGTGAAATCAAGGTAAGTGGTTTCAATAGAAGTCAATTAAACGAACTTATTTCATATCTTTCTCGAGATTTGGCGAAAGCCAAACTCCGAGTCGAATCCCTCCGACAGGAAGTAAAACTCCTGAAAGAGAGAGCTGACTCTAAATCTTTAACCGAGAAAGTTCAAGAAGGAACTCCTACTCAAGTTGAAAAACTTGAGAAAGAGAACTCCTCCCTGAAAACTCAGGTTAAGGATCTTAGATCAGCTTTAGAACGATTCACATCTGGTTCCAAGGGTCTTGACATGATTCTTGGAAAGCAGAAATCAGTTCTAAATCGATCCGGACTTGGCTATAGAACCAAATCCCGACAAAGATCTTACTTTGCTGTACTGAATCAGTCCAGAGGTAAAGTTCAGGCATGGGTACCTAAACTGTACCTGAACAAACCAAATGGATCAAATCAGTATTGGATCCCCAAGGACAAGATTCACATCTTGCCTAATCATTACCGTGGCTTCAGTCCAGGTGGAGCCAAATTAAAAACTATATTTATTGTTAGATAAAATTCAATTCTTGATTGCAAATTGCATGTTTGATTGTTTATTTAAATTTCTGTAATTTATCATGCTTAGACTTAGGAATGGTTAGTATAAGGACTGAACAAACTTAACTGAAATTTGAAAACATAGTATTGGATGGAGGTTAGATGATAGTACGTTAGGGAAACCAATTCTAATAAGATCAAGTTTACTTGGTCTCTTTAGACTGGTGAAACTAGCCGAAGCTACCGATCCAAAATCCAAACTAGTTAGACCAGAATTTTTCAAAGATTAATTTTGAAAATGAAATTTCATTAAATGGCTTTGTCAAGGAAAGGGTTGATGATCCAATAAGGCTACGGCCAAAGAAGACCTAGTGCCTCGCCAAGACCTGGAAGCCCATTTTTGAATTTTAAATTCAAATTACTTTTTGTCAAATTCAAATCTAACACAAATTTTCAGTTAAGTATAGATTCAAACATTCTCTTTCAAAATAAACTTAACTGTTTTCAAAAATTAATTTAAGGCTTTCAAAATAAATAATAATTTTTCAAAATAATTTTACTTATCAAAACCTGTCTCACAAAACCTATAAGGCTAACGTGGTTGAAAACCTTAGATTTGGGTGAGACAGACTAGGCAGTGAAACTCAATTTAAGCTATTCCTGACTCTAATTGGATCCAAATCAATAAAACTCTTTATGTGTAGGAACATAAAGATTTGGACCAATGGATGTTGGATAGCGGTTGCTCCAGACACATGACTGGAGATAAATTGAAGTTCACCAAACTCAAGTTCAAGAACCTAGGCTCAGTGGCATTTGGTAACAATGCTACACTCAAGATAATTGGGTCAGGTAATATTGAGCTTAAATCTGACTTTATTATTAAGAAAGTTCTTTTGGTTGAAGACTTCAAATTTAACTTGCTTAGCATAAGTCAGTTATGTGATTCTGGTTATATAGTCACCTTCAACAATTCTAACTGTCTGATTAGAAATGTACAAGACTCAGAAATCATACTTAAGGGCACTAGGAAAAATAATGTAAACACTATAAACCTTCCCTCAGTACCCAAATGTATGTTAACTCAGTTAGAACAATCGAACCTCTGGCATAGGAGACTAGGTCACACTAATCTAAGGACTATCTCAAAAGTCACCCAACTTGGCCTAATCAAAGGAATCCCCAAAATTAAAAATAATGAAAACCTAATATGTGAATCATGTAATCAAGATAATCAAACCAAATCTAATCACAAACTAATCCAATCTGACCTAACTCAAACCACACTTGAGCTCCTGCACCTTGACCTATTTGATTCACATGGAGCCAAGTCACTAAGCGGGAACCGATACTGCTTAGTAATAGTTGATGATTATTCTAGGTTCACCTGGGTTAGGTTTCTAAAAACCAAAGATGAAACCCTAAACCTATTTAATGATTTCTGTAAATTAATTGAAAATCAAAACGATACTAAAATTAAAAGACTTAGGAGTGACCACGGGGGAGAATTTGAAAATCAACAGTTCGAGGAATTTTGTAAGGTCAATGGGTATTTACATGAATTTTCATGTCCTAGAACCCCCCAATAAAATGGGATAGTCGAAAGAAGAAATAGAACATTACAGGAAGCCGCTAGGGCTATGCTCAACGAATTTAACCTAGCAAACCAATATTGGGCAGAAGCGATTAGTACGGCTTGTTACATCCAAAATAGGGTTCTGATTAACAAGCGACACAACAAAACACCCTATGAACTGTACTACCATAGGCTCCCAAATCTACACTACCTAAGGGTCTTTGGATGCAAAGTCCATATCCTAAACACCAAAGACTACTTAGGGAAATTTCAGTCCAAATCAACCCAAGGTATCTTCCTAGGATACTCAACCACAAGTAGAGCCTAGAGAGTTTACAACAAACAAACTAAGAAAATTGAAGAAACAACAAACTTAATATTTGATGAAGAAGTCAACTCAACATATGATAATCCAGACCTAACTTCATCAAATTCTGATCAAGAAAATAATGAACAAACTAGTGAACCTTTAATTGAGCCCTTAAACGAACTAACTATTGAACCAATTAATGAGTCAACTGAACCAATTATCGAACCAACAAATGAACCAGCTCAAAGAGTCGAATCAAATAGTGAACCAAACCGACCAGTCGGACCTGAGGCTGAACCAAGTTCTAGAAGAACCAAGAAACCCAGACTCAGTCACCCAACCGATCAAATTGTGGGTGATCCAACTCTAGGAGTCAGGACTAGATCCTCCTATAGAAACCTTAGTCAAATAGCTATGATATCAAAAATAGAACCCAAAACTATAGATGAAGCCCTACCTGACCCTGATTGGATCATAGCTATGCAAGAAGAATTAGCCCAATTTGAGAGGAACCAAGTCTGGGAACTAGTGCCTAAACCTGAAGGCAAATCCATCATTGACACTAAGTGGGTCTTTAGGAATAAGCTAAATGATCAAGGTGAAATAGTTAGAAATAAAGCCCGCTTAGTAGCTAAGGGATTCAGCCAAGTAGAGGGTGTAACACCCAATAATTTTCGTGAATTATTAGGAATTTTTCTAGATTTTTGGCAATTTTTCGGAATAAAAATGAAAAAAAATTCATTAAAGGGTCGGGTGGGGTTTGATCTCGCGACCACGCGGGAAGCAAATCCTTAAGCAAGCTCCGGTAACCAGCAGGGCAGGGTATCAAGCACAGAAAAGAATGAAGTGAAATAATATTATAGCTAAGTAAGTCCTTTTCATGAGGAGATGTCTCAACTTCCACTTAAGTTGTGTTAAGACCCCTTTTAGGGTTTCGGGAGGCCGCGCGAGCAGAGGTGAGGAGGCTGCGAAAATAGGGAAAAAGGGGGAGTTTTCTTCCTCCTTCTTCTTCCTCTTGAAGTAGAAGACCTAGGGCTTCTTCCCTAGGGCCAAGGGTGAAGTTTTCTCGCAAGGGAAGAGAAGAGGAGCGCTACGCTAGGAGTTTCTAGATATTTAGTGAGTTTTCTTCAAGAAAGGGTAAGTAAATCACTCACCTACAATAGAAGTAGTTTCGTATGTAGTTTCTCGTTGTAGAACCATGATTTTGTGATCTAAGTGCATGCTTTAAGAATATCGTTTTATTGTGTGATTTAAGTTTCTAAAGAATATATGTTCTTATCGTAGAACTTGAATTTGAGTAGGTTTGTATGTGTGATCTAAGTATGATAAGACCAAGTTCTTGAAAAGTCCCAAAAATGAGTTTTGGGTTAAGGGCACACAAGGTGCTCGATGAAAGTTCCAAGTAAGAAAGGTAAAGTTTTGTAGTGTAAAAAGTTATGCAAAAGGAAAGATAGCTTGATAATTATAAGCTTTATGAGTAAGAAAGTATTTTACTTTTGTAAAGTGACATGTACCAGGCAAAAGAGAGGCCCACAGAAAGTTAGAAAGAAGCTCTAATAGGGTGCGGTGGCTAGCTACCCCGAAACCTATTAGGGATGCGTGCATTGGTACATTGATACCATGGTACAGTGTCACGGACTAAGAAAGTTGATTATTATTTTGAAGTATATGAGTATATGTAAGTGTTTTCAGTTTAAGCATATGTTTTGCTATGTATGTTAACATTGTTATGTTACAAGCATGTTAAAGAGCAAGAGCAAGGAAGTTAGTGGTTTAAAGTATGGAAATGCATAAGTAGCAAGTCTCAAAAGAAATTATGAGCAGGTTAGATTTGTCAATGTTTTAATGCTAGTAAATGTTTCCAAGCATGATTGAGCATGATAAGTATGTGAAAGTTTCCATGTGTAAGTATTTCAAAGTGCATGTGTTTTGAAGCAAGCATTATTTGAAAAGAGCATGTTTAGCATTGATCGCATGGATTTGTGAGTTAGGATTTACTTACTAAGCAAATCGCTTATTAGTTGCATTTCCTTCTATTGCAGACAAAGGTAAAGAAAAAGCATAAGCTAGGGAGGCGAGCGGGACTTGCATTGATGTCCAGTGGAGGCGGAGCCGTGGAAGAGATCTTTGGGAGAAGTCTTAGAGGCATTTTGATTATAGAAACTCATGGTTGATGTTTTGGATTGGTAGGATGTGATCACCTTATTTAAATTTTACATGGAGTCAAAGTTGGGTACAAAGTTAGTAAAGATTGCATGTGTTTTGATAAGTTTGTTAAATTTCGTAGAAATCCTAATTTCAAGTTATTGGATTTGTTTTGAGTTGTTAAGATGCTTATAAAACTAGTATGGAGTTTAGATTTGGAGTTGTTTCATTGTATGTCTTGAAAGTATATGATTTGTGGATCTTTGGAAATGGTTTTTAGATCTGAAATGCAGGTTTTTCAGGCGTGCCAGTCGACTGGTTCAGAACCAGTCGACTGCGATATCGAACAGAACCTTCTGTTCGATGCACCAGTCGACTGACTATCTATCAGTCGACTGGTACCATTGAAAAGAAAGTGTTGTAGGGCAGATGGTTAGTGCTTTAGTTTTACAACTAAGAGTCTAGGGGTCAAATCCTTGCAAAGCAAATAAAATGAAAGTTTTTTTTAAAAGAAAAAAAAAATCAGAGCAAGTTAAGGGAAGTCAAGTAATTGTAACCTAAGGCTAAGAATAAGGTAAAGTTAAGGTTAAGTAAAAGCGACGTCCGCTTTAAGGGAGAGAAGTTAAGGTTAAGGTGGGTCGTCACAGAGTGGTATCAGAGCCAGGTTCCACCCTTCCGCCACACTAACATCAAGCATCAATCCTGCCGCCTGCCAAGTAAGAAGTTCATGTATTGTAGTATTATATGCTTTCTTTATTGACTGCTAGTATCAGTAAGTGCATGATGATCGAAAAGTATGTGAGTATTATTATTATATGCTAATATGTGCATGGAGATAATGAAGTAAGTTAGTAAGAGATAATGAGTTTTTATTTTCTTTACACTATAGAGTAAGAGAATGGTAGAGGACGTCACAGAATTGTCCGAAATGAGAAGCAAGCTCCTAAAGGGCAAGAGGCAACAAAGTCAGTACCACCACCAAATCTTTTAGAGGTGGTGGCTCGGTTACAAGGGTAAGTAGTAGAATAGCAGCAAGTTATTGCCACCATGATGACTAACCAATAGGCCGCTCCCATTACCCCGCGGGTGGAGAATGTAGTGGCACCAGTTGTGACCGACGATCCATCGATTACATCTATAGTCCCGGCAAGGGGGGTAAGGCAAGAAGCGTACCTCATCTAGTGGTAGAAACTGAAGCCAGAGAACTTCTCAGGCACAAGTGAACCATGGGATTCTCAAGCATGGTTCAAAACGTTGGAAAGCAAAGTAGAGCAACTGGACTGACCTGAGGTAGAGAAGATAAAGTGCGCCTCCTTCTGCCTTACCGGAGATGTTAGATTGTGATGGGAGAGAGAGTCTAGGCCAAGAGAAATGTCAGCCAGATGACATGGGCCGACTTCGAGATCGAGTTCTTTGAAGAATACATTCATATGCGAGTAACCAACAAGCGTTATGATGAATTCACGAAGTTCAGACCTGGAGAACTATCCGTGGATGAAGCAGTGAGGAAGTTCAACCGACTAGCTTGTCTGTGCCTAGAGCTAGTTGGCACTGAAAGAGAAAGAGTCAGGCTAATGATCAAGATGTTAAGGACTGAGATAGAGTTAAATGTGTCCAGCGGTGTTAAGAGGCCGCAACCGTCCGAAGAACTGATAAGTAGTGCTTTGATCACTGAACACTACTTAAACAGTATAAAGGCCATCAGAAATGTTGAACGATGAAGTTCTTAACAACCTTACCTTCGGGAGAGGTCATGGCATCTAGTCAGTGGTTGAGAGCTGTGCCAATTTAGATTTCTAACCGAGAACTCTATGGTGATTTAGTAGTCCTTGACATGAAGGATTATGATATCATCTTAGGGATTGATGTCTTGAGCAAGTACAGTGCCTCTATTGAATGCCGCAAAAGAAGAGTAATGTTCACACCAGAAGTAGAACTTCCGTTTAAGTTTGTCGTAGACCCAAATAGAATGACAAAAAGGTTTCTTTCTAACCTACAAGCTCATAAGATGTTAGATAATGGATGTTCTGGTTATTTAGCACGTATAGTAGATGCAAGGCAAAGAGAAGAGTTAAAGTAAGAAGAAGTACGGGTAGTTTGTGACTATCCGGAGGTGTTTCCTGAAGAGTTACCAGGACTCCCTCTTAACCGAGATATTGAGTTGGCTCTAGGATCCAACCCAATTTCAAAGGCACCTTATCGCATGGCACCAGTAGAACTGAAAGAGTTGCAAGAACAGTTACAAGAGCTGCTCGACAAGGGTTTCATCCGCCCTAGTCATTCACCCTGGGGAGCTCCTGTGTTATTCGTCAAGAAGAAAGATGAATCCATGCGAATGTGCATAGATTATCGAGCCTTGAATAAGGTAACCATCAAGAACAGATATCCTTTGCCAAGGATAGATGATTTATTTGATCAGCTGAAGGGAGCCACAGTGTTCTCCAAGATAGATCTGCGATCAGGTTACCATCAGCTCAGAGTGAAGGAGAGTGATGTGCCAAGGACTGCTTTCAGTACAAGATATGGGCACTATGAGTTTGTGGTCATGCCCTTTGGAGTGACAAACGCCCCTGCGACGTTTATGGATCTAATGAATAGAGTGTTCAAGGATTTTCTGGACAAGTTCGTCATTGTCTTTATTGATGATATCCTAGTGTATTTAAAGACTCAGGAAGAACATGACGAACACCTGAAGATGATATTGCAAACCTTACATCAGAAGGAGTTGTACGCCAAATTCTCAAAGTGTGAGTTTTGGCTTGACCAGGTGGCCTTCCTAGGCCACATCATTTCCAAGGAAGGTATTATGGTAGACCCAGCCAAGATTGAAGCAGTTAGTAACTGGAGTCGACCAAAGAATGCCAGTGAGATCAGAAGTTTTCTGGGTTTGGCAGGGTACTACAGAAGGTTTGTAGAGGACTTTTCAAAGATAGCTTCTCCACTTACAGCCCTGACCAGAAAGAATAAGAAGTGTGAGTGGACTGAGGACTGTGAGCAGAGCTTCCTTGAGTTGAAGAAGAGACTGACCAGTGCTCCTATCCTTACAGTACCCAAAGGTGATAAGAGCTTTGATATATACAGTGATGCATCAAAGCTAAGACTTGGAGCAGTCCTTATGCAAGAAGGCAAAGTCATAGCTTATGCTTCCAGGCAACTCAAGGACTATGAAAAGAATTACCCCACTCATGATCTGGAGTTGGCAGCTGTAGTCTTCGCTCTAAAAATATGGAGACATTATCTGTATGGAGTGTAGTGCAAGATTTATACAGATCACCAGAGTCTGAAATATTTCTTCACTCAGAAAGACCTCAATATGAGACAGCGAAGGTGGCTTGAGTTAGTGAAGGATTATGACTGTGAGATCCTTTACCACCCTGGTAAGGCAAATAAAGTAGCAGATGCACTAAGTAGAAAGACTTGTGCCACCTTGATGTCCTTGTCAGCATTATCACCACCATTAAAGAAGGAAATAGTAGATTATGGAGTTGAGATCATTTATGGGCAGTTAGCTCTATTGACACTAGAGTTAACCTTGCTTGAAGATATACAGAAAGAGCAAGCTGAGGATTCTGATATCCAAAGATCAAGCAAGAGATATAAGAAGGAGAAAGTAAGGAGTTTAGAGTATTTGACAGTGGGATACTCTATTATTGTGACCGTTTGTGTGTCCCCAAGAATGAAGAGCTGAGAAAGAAGATTCTTGAAGAAGCCCATAGAACTCCCTACTCAATGCACCCTGGCTCCACTAAGATGTACCAGGACTTGAAAAGAAGATTTTGGTGGCCCGGAATGAAAAGAGACATAGCTAAGTATGTCAGCACCTGCCTGACATGTCAAAGAGTTAAAGCAGAACACTAGAGACCAGGAGGTGTCCTACAACCCATTCAGATTCCAGAGTGGAATTGGGAAGACATAGCCATGGATTTCATAGTTGGTCTACCAAAGACAACTAATGGCTATGACGCTATTTGGGTAATAGTAGACAGATTGACCAAGTCTGCCCACTTCTTGGCAATCAAAGTGTCTTATTCGATTGAAAGATTAGCCCAGCTATATGTACAGGAAGTAATCGACTACACGGAGTCCCGAAGACCATTATTTCTGATAGAGATGGTCGTTTCACTTCACACTTTTGGGAGTGCGTACAGACAGCGATAGGCACCAAACTGAAGTTTAGCACAGCTTTCCATCCCCAGACTGATGGACAGATAGAGAGAGTGAATCAAATTCTAGAAGATATGCTCAGAGCTTATGCATTAGATTTCAAAGGCAGTTGGTGCAATATTTATGTTTAGCTGAGTTTGCCTACAACAACAGTTACCAAGCCACTATTGGTATGACACCCTATGAAGCTCTTTATGGTAGGAGGTGTAGATCTCCCCTCTGTTGGTATGAAGGTAGTGAGCAGAAAGAAATGGGGTCTCAGACTGACCTTATAGATGATACCACAGAAGCTATAAAGAGTATCCGCCAGAGAATAGAAACTGCTCAGAGTAGGCAGAAGAGTTATGTCGATGTACGCCGTAGACCGTTAGAGTTTTAAGTTGGGGACACAGTTTTCCTCAAAGTAGCTCCTATGAAGGGTGTAATGAGATTTGGCAAGAAAGGCAAGCTAAGTCCTCGATACATAGGACCCTACCTAGTGACAAAAAGAGTTGGCAAAGTAGCTTATGAGTTAGAGCTACCTCCAGAGATGTCAGCAATACACAATGTGTTCCATGTCTCAATGCTAAAGAAGCATATCCCAGATGCCAACCAAGTGATTGAACCACAGATGGTACAAGTTCAAGAAGATCTCAGATATGAAAGTCGACCTATTCAGATAATAGATCGAGCAGATAAGAAGTTGAGGAACAAAGTGGTACCACTAGTAAAAGTCTTATGGCTGAATCAGAAGTATGAAGAGGCAACCTGGGAATCAGAAGATAGCATGAGGCAAAAGTATCCGGAGTTATTCTAAGTTCGAGGACAAACTTTTTATAAGGTAGGGAGGATTGTAACACCCAATAATTTTCATGAATTATTAGAAATTTTTCTGAATTTTTGACAATTTTTCGGAATAAAAATGAAAAAAAATCATTAAAGGGGTCGGGTGGGGTTTGATCTCGCGACCACGCGAGAAGCAAATCCTTAAGCAAGCTCCGGTAACCAGCAAGGCAAGGGTATCAAGCACAGAAAAGAATGAAGCGAAATAATATTATAGCTAAGTAAGTCCTTTTCATGAGGAGATGTCTCAACTTCCACTTAAGTTGTGTTAAGACCCCTTTTAGGGTTTCGGGATGCCGCGCGAGCAGAGGTGAGGAGGCTGCGAAAATAGGGAAAAAGGGGGAGTTTTCTTCCTCCTTCTTCTTCCTCTTGAAGTAGAAGACCTAGGGCTTCTTCCCTAGGGCCAAGGGTGAAGTTTTCTCGCAAGGGAAGAGAAGAGGAGCGCTACGCTAGGAGTTTCCTAGATATTTAGTGAGTTTTCTTCAAGAAAGGGTAAGTAAATCACTCACCTGCAATAGAAGTAGTTTCATATGTAATTTCTCGTTGTAGAACCGTGATTTTGTGATCTAAGTGCATGCTTTAAGAATATCGTTTTATTGTGTGATTTAAGTTTCTAAAGAATATATGTTCTTATCGTAGAACTTGAATTTGAGTAGGTTTGTATGTGTGATCTAAGTATGATAAGACCAAGTTCTTGAAAAGTCCCAAAAATGAGTTTTGGGTTAAGAGCACACAAGGTGCTCGATGAAAGTTCCAAGTAAGAAAGGTAAAGTTTTGTAGTGCAAAAAGTTATGCAAAAGGAAAGATAGCTTGATAATTATAAGCTTTATGAGTAAGAAAGTATTTTACTTTTGTAAAGTGACATGTACCGGGCAAAAGAGAGGCCCACAGAAAGTTAGAAAGAAGCTCTAATAGGGTGCGATGGCTAGCTACCCCGAAACCTATTAGGGATGCGCGCATTGGTACATTGATACCATGGTACAGTGTCAAGGCCTAAGAAAGTTGATTATTATTTTGAAGTATATGAGTATATGTAAGTGTTTTCAGTTTAAACATATGTTTTGCTATGTATGTTAACATTGTTATGTTACAAGCATGTTAAAGAGTAAGAGCAAGGAAGTTAGTGGTTTAAAGTATGGAAATGCATAAGTAGCAAGTCTCAAAAGAAATTATGAGCATGTTGGATTTGCCAATGTTTTAATGCTAGTAAATGTTTCCAAGCATGATTGAGCATGATAAGTATGTGAAAGTTTCCATGTGTAAGTATTTCAAAGTGCATGTGTTTTGAAGCAAGCATTATTTGAAAAGAGCATGTTTAGCATTGATCACATGGATTTGTGAGTTAGGATTTACTTACTAAGCAAATCGCTTATTAGTTGCATTTCCTTCTATTGCAGACAAAGGTAAAGAAAAAGCATAAGTTAGGGAGGCGAGCGGGACTTGCATTGATGTCCAGTGGCGGCGGAGCTGTGGAAGAGATCTTTGGGATAAGTCTTAGAGGCATTTTGATTATAGAAACTCATGGTTGATGTTTTGGATTGGTAGGATATGATCACCTTATTTAAATTTTACATGGAGTCAAAGTTGGGTACAAAGTTAGTAGAGATTGCATGTGTTTTGATAAGTTTGTTAAATTTCGTAGAAATCCTAATTTCAAGTTATTGGATTCGTTTTGAGTTGTTAAGATGCTTATAAAACTAGTATGGAGTTTAGATTTGGAGTTGTTTCATTGTATGTCTTGAAAGTATATGATTTGTGGATCTTTGGAAATGGTTTTCACATCTGAAATGCAGGTTTTTCAGGCGTGCCAGTCGACTGGTTCAGAACCAGTCGACTGCGATATCGAACAGAACCTTCTATTCGATGCACCAGTCGACTGGCTATCTATCAGTCGACTGGTACCATTGAAAAGAAAGTGTTGTAGGGCAGATGGTTTGTGCTTTAGTTTTACAACTAAGAGGTCTAGGGGTTAAATCCTTGCAAAGCAAATAAAATGAAAGTTTTTTTTAAAAGAAAAAAAAATCAGAGCAAGTTATGGGAAGTCAAGTAGTTGTAACCTAACGCTAAGAATAAGGTAAAGTTAAGGTTAAGTAAAAGCGATGTCCGCTTTAAGGGAGAGAAGTTAAGGTTAAGGTGGGTCGTCACAGAGGGATTAGATTATGATGAAACATATGCCCCAGTAGCTAGACTTGAGTCCATTAGAATGTTGTTAGCCTTTGCATCCCACAAAGGATTTAAGCTATACCAAATGGATGTAAAGTCAGCCTTCCTAAATAGATTCATTAAAGATGAAGTTTATGTAGGACAACCCCCTGGGTTTGAGGACTTAGACAAACCTGACCACGTTTACAAATTAACTAAAGCACTATATGGGTTAAAACAAGCACCTAGGGCTTGATATGAACGTTTATCAACTTACTTAACTTCTAAAGAATTTAAACAAGGGCAAATTGATTCAACCTTATTTATTAAAACCCTAGGAAAAGATATATTTATTGCCCAAATTTACGTAGATGACATAATCTTTGGATCCACCAACACAAACTTCCTAAAAGAGTTTGTCAAGATAATGGAAAATGAATTTGAAATGAGCTTAGTTGGTGAGCTTACCTTTTTCCTAGGACTACAAATCAAACAAACTAGAGATGGAAACTACGTCCATCAATCCAAATATGCTAAAGAGTTAATAAAGAAATTTAAAATGGATAACTCTAAAAGCATAAGTACCCCCATAGCCACTAATGTAAAAATAGATAGTGACCCTTATGGTAAGCCAGTAGACCTCAAACTATATAGAAGTATGATAGGTAGTCTACTGTACCTTACAGCCGGCAGACCTGACATTCTTTTTGCTGTAGGGATGTGTGCTAGATACCAAACCTGTGCTAAGGAAACGCACTTAGCAGCCCTAAAAAGAATACTAAGATATGTAAAGGGCACCCTAAATGTAGGGATTTGGTATCCTAGGACCTCAACCTTTAATTTGTCAGGATACTCAGATTCTGACTATGCTGGTTGCAAACTAGATAGAAAGAGCACAAGTGGAAGCTGCCAACTGTTAGAAAATAGTCTAGTAAGTTGGTGCAGCAAAAAACAACACTGTGTAGCTCTGTCCACAACTGAAGCTGAATATGTAGCCTTAGGAGAGTGTGTAGCACAACTTTTATGGATGATACACACTCTTAAGGACTTCCAGCTCAACTACACCCAAACTCAAGTATTTATTGACAACATAAGTTCAATTAATCTAACCAAGAACCCAATCCAACATTCCAGAACAAAACACATAGAAGTTAAACATCACTTTGTAAGAGACCATGTAGCAAGGGGTGAAATAGTACTTAAATATATAGACTCAAAATCCAACTTAGCTGATATATTCACAAAACCCTTACCTGAGTCTGAGTTCAGTTCACTAAGAAGGCTGTTAGGATTGTGCTCTGTAGAATAGATTAATTCTATTTTTGATTTTCTGCTTTATTTAATTTAAAATCAATTTCTAAAAGAATTTTGAAAAACTGTTGTTTTTAAAATCAGTTTTTTTTATCTTTTCCGACTTAGTTTTATTTCAAAACTACCCCCTTTCAAAACTAGGGCTTTTTCGCAAATAGACTTAGCCTAGGCCCTAACCCTAGAAATGCATGCACCTATAGATTTAGAAGCCAGCATCTCACAAGCACTTTAGGATACTTTTGATTGATAACCTAGAAAGGGTTGAGATGCTTAGGTCTTTGCCTTAATTCAAGATGCTTTAAGTCAGTGCATCTGCAGTAATTGGGGCACTAAATACAACTTACATAGCAATCAAGTTAAGTGTCAAGTTTAGAAAATTTAACTTGAACAGAAACACTTAACTTGACTAACCCTAGCAAAAACTACTGCTTATAACAGTTAGTAAGTAGCTAATTGGGTTAGACAGGTCCCTACAAGAGAAAATCAACTGATTTGGTTTAAGTCTTATCATGAATTGGTTCAGTACAGCAAAATCATGCAAATATTTTTCCTTTATGAAAGTTATTCCCTTTATGCAATTTAATTTCTGCTATATTTATCTGTTTTTGATATATGGCAAAGGGGGAGAGATAAGAAAGGAGAGAATTTAAAATTTTCTATTTAAAATAGTTTTTTGTTATTCTTGTCTCTCAAAATTTTTTGTTATTTTTATCTCTTAAAATTTTAAAATCTATCCTTTATTCAAAAAATACTTAATTAAGCTTTTCAAAATTTTCAAAGTACTTAAGCTTTTCAAAATTTTCTAAGTACTTAAGCTTTTCAAAATTTTCTAAGTACTTAAGCTTTTTCAAAATTTTACTAAGTACTTATGCTTTTTCAAATTTTCAAAATTTTACTAAGTACTTAAGCTTTTTCAAATTTTCAAAATTTTACTAAGTACTTAAGCTTTTTCAAAATTTTCAAAACTTTACTAAGTACTTAAGCTTTTCAAAATTTTACTAAAGTACTTAAGTTCTCAAATTCTCAAAATTTTCCTAAGTACTTAAAACTGAAGCTTTTCAAACTCTAAGTACTTAAAATGTTCAAATTTTAACAAGCACTTTAAAACTTAAGTTTTCAAAACTTTTGAGTACCTTAAACTTAAGGCGTCAAAATTTTCAGTACTCAAAACTTAAGTTTTTCAAAACTCTTCTTAAAATTTTTTGACTTAAAATCTATTTTCAAAAACCCCACGAATTTTTGAAAAATCTAGGGGGAGACTCCTTCCAAGGGGAGGGAACAAACGGTAATTTTTATGCTTTGATTAATCTTAACTTTTTGAACCAGGGTTGCCATAAATCAAAAAGGGGGAGATTGTTGGTGTAGAAAGCACCCAAGTCGAACCTGAGTTTTGATAATGGCAACAGGGCTCAAAAGTTAAGTCTTACTTGTTATCTAACAAGTTACTCTAGTGTGCAGGTTACAAAGCCCTAGCGAATGACTGCTAGGCACTGGCAAAGGAATGCCAGGGTACAAAGCCCTAGCGAAGGACTGCTAGGCACCAGGGGAAGGACAGCTTGGGACTGAAGCCCTAGCAAAGGACTACTAGGCATCGGGCGAAGGACAGCTCGGTATCCAAGACCTGACAAAGGACCGCTACGCAAAAGTCCAACCAAAGGAGCGGTTGGCATCAGGTACATTCTCCCGAGAGGAGTAGGTGAGGACGCGTTCCCCGTCGAGAGGGAACAGTAGGCGTCGGTTCGACCTAGGGCTCCATTTAGGAGGCCCAAAGTCAGAACCAAGACAGCTAAGGCTGTATAAACTAATATTTTATTGTTTTATGGTGTTTTGGACTAACCCTGGATGCAGGACCAAAGGAACGAGTGTCTGCAGCTCAGAGAGCCTCAAAGGAATGAGACAACAGCTGACCAGGGCGCCTGGAGTGTCCCAGGCGCCCCC
The DNA here is from genome assembly GCA_024364735.1 of Boesenbergia rotunda. Taxonomy (NCBI): domain Eukaryota; kingdom Viridiplantae; phylum Streptophyta; class Magnoliopsida; order Zingiberales; family Zingiberaceae; genus Boesenbergia; species Boesenbergia rotunda. The sequence continues at coordinate 114,549 of JAGFNQ010008353.1, read as the reverse complement.
AAGGTGAATACAAAACACATAAAACAAGAACATGCTTCGACAGCTCATCTCCCGGGCGCCCCCATTCTCCCGGGCGCCCCCAGCGTCCCGGGCGCCCCCAATAGCAAGCCATCGAAGCACACGCCAACGAAGCCAAGGGATAAGGCTTGACCCGGTCAACCCGGGCGCCCCGAGCGCTCCGGGCGCCCCGGTCAAAGCTGATCCCGAATGTAAAGGGATCAGAAGCTGACCGAGCAACTACCGGATCGAGTGACACGTGGTGGGGCGCCCCCAGGGCTATATAAAGGGCCCTCGACCCCAGGCTTCAGGGCATCAAATCATTCAACGCTTCTACGCTCTTCTGTTCTCGCGCCTCGCTCCGGAAACCTCCCAACTCGAGCCGACGACATCCCGCTGCTCCAGAAAAAGACAACCTACATCGGACGTCGGTAAAAGAAGAGCTTCTTGTTTTAAAAGTTTAACTTGCTACATTTGTAATTCAATATTGTAAACTGCTTTTGCGCCTCATATAGAATTGCCCAAAGTAAACGATCAATGATCGTGGGCCTTGGAATAGGAGTCGACCTAGGCTCCGAACCAAGTAAAAAATAACTGTGTTTGCATTGTATGTTTTAATCTTCCGCTGTGCAAATTCTCTATTTTAAATCCGAACGTTTTCCAATATTCACCCCCTCCCCTCTATCGGTTCTCTCGATCCAACAGACAAAGCATGCAAACAAGGCTGGAAAAAGGGCTCCTGGGTGCCCCATCAACCAGGGCGCCCTAATGGAGCCATGCGCCTCATTGAAGGAGGCGCCTATGTTCAATGAGGCGCCCTGTATGTCTAGGGTGCCCTGGTCAAAAGCCTTATCGGTTGCTGCGAGTTCGGCGTGGAGATAAGCTTTGACCAAGCCATGTGAGGCGCCCCAATAAAGACTATAAAAGGGGCTTCGACCCCTCAACTCCAAACACAACTTCCAAGATTCATTTTGAGCTTTCTAACTAACAAAAACGCGCTAACGACGAAGCTCTGCGACCAAGGAAGCTTCGGGAGGAAGTGCGCGACACTTCGGAGTTCCAAATCGGCCAAGTCTTCGACTCTTGTTGGTTTGAATTTATTTTCCGCAATTATTTTTTCTATCTTTGTGATTGTAATTGTGCACTATAAGACGGGTTTCTCCACCTCCAGAAAGTCCAGAAAGGAGACCATTAGTGGACGGGCGTTCCCGTGCTTAGGCCTTGGATGTACTGACACTAGGGGGTTGGGAACCAAGTAAATCCCGTGTGCATTTTGTGTTGTCTTTATTTTCATTCTTTCTATTTTCCGCTGCAATAACCCTGAGTCCAGAACGAAAGTCATCGAAAGACGAATTTCCGCGAGAAGTTTTTACGGTCGATATTCACCCCCCCCCCTCCATCGACGGCACCGATCCAATAAGTGGTATCAGAGAGGGTGGCTCAAACCTGGTGCAACCACCAGTTACACCTTTTCAATTTTGAATTCTTATTTTTTCACCATAAGTCAGAATTGATACAATGATCAATTTTTAAAAATTTGTCATAAACTTATTTATTTTAATATTTTTTCTTAAAATTCGTGCTACCTTAATTCGAGCAAATTTTTTTCCGACGTTGAATTCTTATTTTTTTCATCATTAATCAGAATTGAGAAATCCAACATTTTCAAAAAATTTGTCATAAATTTTTTATTATTTTATTATTATTTTACCTCAAAATTCGTGCAACACCTTTTGAGCTAGTTTTTTTCTCTCTCCCACACTACTAATTCAAGACCAAGTCTTGATACATTTTTGTTATTTCTTTTGTGTACGAGGTTTATATTCAATGGCCAATCATGAATGTCATAGTGCCCGTCCACCCCTATTCTCTGGTGAGGATTTCATAACTTGAAAAAGTCTAATGGAATCCCACCTGAAGGCCAATATGGATTTATGGTTGATAATCCAAACGGGCTTCACAGTCCTCATAGAAGATGGAACATCAATCGCCTGGGACAAGTTAGACGAACCAACTCTGAGGAAGATCGAGATTGATGCTAAGGCAACAGTAATCTTACAATGCGGCCTGACCAAAGAAGAATTGAAGCGGGTTGGATCCTTCAATTGTGCCAAAGAGATGAGGGAGAAGCTAATCAACCTACATAAAGAAAGCTCCGATATTGAGCTCTTAGAAGGTGCGATGTCCGAATCATCGAAGGAATCGAACGAAGAAGAAGAAGATCAAGTAAGCTATCTTGCACTCTCAATGCAAGCACAAGCTGCCGAGAGAGATTCTGAACCCGATTTCGAAGTCGAATCCAAACCAGAATCAGAAGATAAGTCTAGATCTGAGACGGCAAGAATCAAGGGGAGATTCCCAATGAGGAATCAAAAGGTAAAATTGTAAATTCAAATGTTAAAAATCAAATAATTTGTTACACATGCAGGGAGAGAGGGCACTACAAAAGTAAGTGTCCTACTCGTAAGATACGAACAACAACACCGACGGCGACAAAGGAACCAGTTCCAAGAGCACGAAAGGATATAAGTACACCACCGATGGCGACAAAGAAACCAGTTTCAAAAGCACGAAAGGATAAAAGTCACATCCAATGCTTCAAGTGCCAGGAGTTTGGGCATTACAAAGATGAATGTACAGATAGAAGAGCCAAAGATCCAAGACAACCTACCAAGATGGTTAACTTTAATTTATATGAAAATCCACTCTTTACTATGAATGCTGATAGATTACTTAATCACTCTTGGTCAAATTTAGATATGGACACATGCCTAAGTAACTTAATTAAATCATGTATAGTAATAAATTCAAATTTCAGAAAATTAAGACAAGAAAATGAGACTTTGAAAATTAAATTTGATATACTTGAAAAACTAATTAATAATCTTGCTAACTTAGAAAATCCAGAAATTTCCCCTCATTGTGATTTTACTTAATTTTTTTTATTACTATTCTTAGGACTAGAAATGGTTAATAAGGACTTGACTAGATTGAAATTTAAACAACATAGTATTAGATGGAGGTGAGATGATAATACGTTAGGGAAGCTCGTCTAAAAGGGCCAAGTAGGGTAAGGCGTACCCTACTTGGTCTGTTTAGTCTGGTGGAACTAGCCGAAGCTACCGATCCAAATCATAAACTAGTTAGATCAAAATTTTTCAAGAAGTAATTTGAAAATGAACTTTCGATAAAAGTCTTTGTCAAGGATAGGGTTGTTGATCCAATAAGGCTACGACCAAAGAAGGCCTCTGTGCCTCGCCAAGACCTGGAAGCCAACTATCGAAACTCATTTTTTATTTACTATTTTATAAATTTAAATCTAACACAAGCTTCAATCAAATCATTGTACTTAAACTTAATCATTAAATACTTTAGGTTTCTTGTTGCTCAATTACCTGAAAACTATTTAATGTTTGAAAACATTTCTATACAAAGAACTTCTTTTAGACAATCAATTTATTCATGAAAAATAAGTGTTGCAAAAATCACCTTGGGTATTACTTAGGATGTATTTTTTGAAAAATGTCTGCAGTCCGGATTTCACTAGTAGAAAAATGCTTATTAACCACGGGCGTTCATCGTTGTCGTAGGCTAAAAACACTGTTGTTAAAAGTCATGTTGTTAAAAGGGATGCTCAACATCAACAGTTACAAACCATTGTCGTTTATAGTCAATGACAACAGTGTAGCAATGGGTTTTCACTGTTGTCTTTTAATGTGATCGACAACAGGTTAACAATAGTATTAAACCGTTATTTGTGTGTGATTTAAACAATAGTTTGACAACAAATAAAAATCGTTGTCTTTTGGTTGAGGCAGCCAACAATTTACAACAAATACCATTTAAAAATTAAATTATTTAAATAATTAAACAATATTGAGCAAACACACTTCAAATTATCATATATACATCAAAATATCATTAAATATTATACATCATACTCCGCAAATATCATACATCAAGATATCCCCAGTATTAGTCCAAATTGAGATAACATCATCAAAATATCATATACATCAATAACCAGAAACTAAGATAAACATCATCAAAATATCCCCAGCAGCTAGCTTCGCATCCAAGTGCAGTCAACCAAATGAAGACAACCGCGCCACTTAGCTTTACATCATAAGCTGATTCCTTCCCTTGGATATGAATTGTCACAACAAATAGAAATATAAAATGAGCATTCACAACTAAAAATAGTAGAACAAAAGATTCTAGAAGATAATTATGATACAACTATATTATAGTACGACAGGGATGCAATGATGTCATCTAAAATTGGTCAGAAACAAAACAAACAACTAGAAGAGTTTTTCAGCAAGTGATACCTTATCGACAACATTAATCAGATATGCATTGAGATAAAACACTTACAGCAAGTGAGATAAGCTGAATTGATAAGCATTGAGATATGCATTGAGATAAAACACTTACAGCAAGTGTTATCCTTTTGTAAAACACTTACAGCTGAATTGATTCATACCTTATCGACATGCATTGAGATAAGCTGTCACAATCATTTTTGCTCACAGCAATCATGTTAGCTATCAGCTTATGGATTAGGCTCTTCCTAGAAATATAAACTGTTGGTATAAATAATCACCAAATCAACTTAAGTTTCTATTAAGAGATCAACTGATAAAACAAAATTTAAGCTTATAAATGATATCAAAACTCAGAAAAGGGTTATCTACACATAAACACAGCAACAGAATATTAAACAAATTAGATAATACAGCTCCAAGTATTAATCATGCACAAAATAAAACATTTGGCCCAAATTTGTTGGAAATAGTAGAAAAATAATAATAAGAAAAGGAACTTGTACATACCTATTCATAAATATAATCTTGTATGCATTCTGCTACCTCAGAGCGCACTTCATCAATTTCTTGTTGAGAGTACTCCACTTGTGTGAACTGCGAACACACATAAATTATATAATCTTAAAGAACAAAACATAATTAATTGAAAAAATGATAACAAAATAACTTCTAATTAATTGAGATAGAGATAATAAAGATAATATTACTATCGATCACAATGCATCCCCCTCAATTGTTATTCCCGAATAAATTTTAATGCCAGCAAAATATTTTAGGTGAAATTATTGTTTTATACAGGTTAACAAGATTGGAAAAATTAATCCTGCTGCCACTGGCAATGATCTAATGGATGATGAAAAACAAGATGTTGCTATTGATCTATTTGCTTCTTTGGATATGGAAAGTGAAGCAATCAAAGAACGGGTGCCAAAAGTTGGAAATAACCAAAAACTTGGTTTATTAATCGGCTTCCAAAAACTTGATAATATTACTACCAGAATAAATGCTCAGCAGAGTTATTCCCGAAGTGGCTGATCAAAATTAGCCATCAGACACTTCAACATAATAAGGAAAGGGAATGAAGTGATAAAAAATAACAGTAAAAGAATAAAACCAAAAATCAAGCATACCTGAATAAGCCATCACAAATCTCAATATGCTCAACTGGATTTAGCTGAGAAAGTCGATCAAGGAGAATTTGGGCATGATACCTGAAATCCAAGGTGCCATTTCCATGAGAACTAGTAGGGAATTCCAGCCAGAATATAAAAGAATAGCATGAATTTATTACAGAACAGTTAAGGAAACAATGTAAACACCTTCAGAAACAAAAATTCAGATAAATGAAAGTAATAAATAGGTGAATAAGGATTGAATCAAATGCTTGATTCTACAATCGCCATGATTTCGACAAAAAGACACTAGGCAGCTTAATGTTCATTGTAGTTGAAACCAATGTCCCATGCTCTCCCTTAACTTACAGAAGGAAGCCTTTGTTGAGATTTTAGGAAGCATCTCAGATCATACTGGTGTGGCTAACCAGCAAACCAGATGGTCATTTCTGCGAGCTTATGTGAGAACTTGTTTCTATATGGAAACCAACCATCCAAAATAGTTATTCTTAGGTCTGTCAAATTTGTGCCTAGTTTGTATCCAGTTTATTTGAGCCAAATGAAGTTAATATATTGGAGTCATCTTTAGATTGTAAGTTATTGGATAGTATTGCTGTAGGAAGTTCAGTTGTTGCAGTTGACTACTTGTGTGGTAGTGAAGAGATGATCATGTTTTAGCTTTGTAGGAAGTCCATATTGGAGAGAAAGTATCAATTTATATGGCTTACACTAGTAGAATGTCCTTAATTTACTTCGTATATTCACCGAAGTCATAGATAGATAATTACCGAAGTAGACGCACGTGAAGTAAAAAGGGATTATTTTACTTCGTCATATCACCGAAGTCATATCAATGAAAATAGCGAAGTCTTTTACCGGTTTAAAGAGGGGCAGGTATTATGCAAACTAGTACAATTGGAAGGTGAGTTTGATTGATGGAATCTAGAAGTGATGAATAGTTGTAGCTTTGTAAACAATTATATACATGATAACAGATGAATAAAACATGCAAACAATTGCACGCATAAGAACAGATGAACACAAATAGGATACAACAACACCCTCTGATGACTAATCAACTTTGCATATCCTCTCCATCTATGGAAGATTGTCTTCACTTCTCTTAACAGATCCAAGGACATTTGAAATCCTCACATCAGTAATCTCCATCCCATTCAGCTCCTGTGGCCAATAATATTGTGTGCCACACACATTTTTAGAAGATTGATAGATGAAAATGGGAAGTTCGTGTCATGAAACAAAATGAAGATTATGTAAATAAACCTAAGTTAAAACTAATTCAAATATTAACCCTTGTCTATAAGTAGTACAACCATTGAAATAAAGGTACACATTATGACTATTTCCAGAGGTTAACCCCAGTTCTGCATTGACAGTGTTGACTAATGCCTAAATCACTAGTATTGCCAAAATTTTACCAAATCAGCATTAAAAAAGTCCAATAAAATGCATCTTTAACAGACAAAAGAAAAAACTAAAGAACATGTGCTTATACAACAACAACAAAAAAAAACAAACCTTTCTCTCATTAAGTGGCATCTGAAAGAACATGTGCTTATATCCATATAAATATCAATTTAGGATAAAAGCAAAATTATCAAGTAATTCATGTTATCTACAAAACATATTTACCAATCATCAACAGAAAGGAAGCCGATTAATAAACCAAGTTTTTGGTTATTTCCAACATCTGGCACCCGTTCTTTGATTGCTTCACTTTCCATATCCAAAGAAGCAAATAGATCAATAGCAACATCTTGTTTTTCATCATCCATTAGATCATTGCCAGTGGCAACAAGATTAATTATTCCAATCTTGTTAACCTGTATAAAACAATAATTTCACCTAAAATATTTTGCTGGCATCTAAATTTTCTCTATGCAATTTGAATATCTAAAAGGAACAACCAAAATATAGCAAAAAAAAACCGACCGACAAATAAAAATAGTATGGAACAAAAAATGAGCGTTGCTTTTCAACCAACATATTAACAAGTGAATGACTAAAAAATTTCATTGACTAACTAAATAAAAAGTAGGTATTATATGTGGAAAATCTGCTAACTTGAAAGAAGATATGCTTTTGTACTTTAAAAGATTTTAAGTGTAATAGAGGATAATGGTTAAATGAATGCATGAGGATGTTAATGATGAAAGGATAAAAAATACAATCCAGAATCAAAAGTGTAGCATCGACAGATTGGTAACGCTCTGCACTGGGTGCCTCCGCTCCGCACTAGGTGCGTCCGCTCTGCACACTACCAAGGCACTGGGTGCCTCCGCTCTGCGCACCACGCACTGGGTGCCTTCGCTCCACACTGGGTGCCTCCGCTCTGTGCACCACCAAGGCGTCCACTCTGCGCACCACCAAGGCACTGGGTGCCTCCGCTCTGTGCACCACCATGGTTTTGATGTTTGGGCAAAGGGTTTAAGTTAGGTTTACCCTTGTGTTCTTATATGTGTTTGTTGAGTGTGCAGGTTGTACAAGTTACACATATGGACTTGACTGGACAACCTCAGTACGGTGAAGGGTGGCATGGAGGCTTGCGTGCGTATCCGAGGGACCTTGGAGAGCAGGGACGATGAGCTGATGGGCGCGGACTTCGAGACATGTGTGAAGGATGGCATGGAGGCAAGCTGGAGGCTTGCGTGCATCCGAGGGACGGGAGCCGAAGATGAAGAGGGCGTGAAGGCAATAGTCGAGGTTGCGGATGAGGAGTCAGTGGAGTCGTGAGGGTACGAGTGCTGTGTGATTGTACTCGGGAAATCCTAGGGTTTGAGTGCGGAGTGGAATGTACTCAGGAAGGGTAACCTTATGTGTGTGAATAGACCAGTCGACTAGCCTGGGGGCAGTCGACTGATGAAACTCACAGAAGGGTCTCATCCCTAGACTAGTCGACTGCCCTGGGGGCAATCGACTGGTAGGTGGCTGGTGAGTTGGCTGAGAATTCGAACGTTGGGGTGTAACGGTCGAATTTCAGTGGCACCAGTCGACTGGTCGACTGCCCTAGGGGCAGTCGACTGGGAGCGAGGGTTTCTGCCCGAGTCCTATTTAAAGAGGACTTCGTGGTGGCTGAGATTCTTGACGAGTTTAGTCTTGGTTAAAGGCCTAACAGTAGTCTTTGTGCTCAGTGCTTTGTTTGAGTCTGTGGTGAGGTTTATCCACCCACAAGGAGTGATGAGGACTAGCCGGAGGTTATCTGGGGTTTGATCCACCGACGGATTCTTGGATTAATCACCCGTCCGGGGTGGATACCAAGTAAATCAAGTTGTTAGCGTTTGTTCTTCATTGTTAGTTTTGTTTATTATTATTTCCGCTGCGCAAACTAACCGTGTAGGAAGAAAGCTTCGAAGAAACGCTATTCACCCCCCCTCTAGCGGACACGATCGATCCTACAGTCTCGCCGTCGTGCATTTGATTATATAGAGTATGTTAAGCAACAGATCTCTTTTGCTGATCCTCGTGTCGGAAGTGCCTTCGTGCAGCTCGATCAGCTTGTTCCAAAGCTCCTTCGCGCTGTTGAAGGGTCCTACTAGGTTTAGCTCCTCTTTTGTTAGGCCACATTGCAAAGTCTGGGTCACCTTTGGATCGGCTTAATTTTCTTCTTTAGTGGGCCGTCCCACTCTCTATAGTGTTACACCACGTCATGTGCATTTTCAGGAATTTCCAACCCAGCCTGGATAATTATCCACATGTCCACCTGAGTTTTCAGGTGGACTTCCATCCTGCTTTTCCAGTAGGAGAAGTCTTCTCCACTAAAAAAAGGAGGTCTGGCAGTGCTGTATCCCTCTTGCATGGTCATTAAGTTCTTAACTGAAAAAGAAGAAACGAAAACTTGTTCCAAGACTGAGTCTTGGATTAGTAGTACGGGAAGAAATATTAATAACGGAAAAAGATCGAGTGGTGTTGCACCAACCTCGATTAACGAGAAAATTCGAGCGGAAAAAATATTTAAAATTCATAAATTTGAAAAAAAAATTCTCAAACTGGTGGTTGCACCAAATTTGAGTCACCCGCTCTGATACCACTTGTTGGATCGGAGTAAATCGATAGAGGGGGGTGAATATCGATCATAAAATTTTCGGATAATTAAGAGAAATTACGCAGCGGAAAACACAAAAATAATCGCTAACAATCTTTCTTTTTACTTGGTTTGGAGCCGCAATCGGCTCCTACTCCAAGGCCCACGGTCCTTGACTGTTTACGATGGGAAATTCTATATTCGTAAAAATGTTTACAAGTTGGAGTACAAAATATAGAATTGAAAATAAAATTACAACACTTTACGAAAATAAACTTTTACCGATGACCGGAGTGGTTCGAAGTTCGAAGCAGCGGATCGTCGTCGGCGCCTGAATCGCGAGTGTGGAGCGTGTCAGAGTGTAGCGCTTGAACGAAAGTGTTGAGAGCGAGATGTTCGAGTTGTTCTGAAGCCTTGGGGGTGAATCCCTATTTATACTGGTCGCTGGGTCGCCTGTGTTCAAGGGGGTGCCTAACACGTGGCCTCTCCTGCGCAAACTCGAATCCGTAGGCTTGGTCAGATCCCCTTCATTGAGGCGCCTGAGCTGATTGGGGCGCCTGTGTTAACATAGGCGCCTAGCTTGACTTGGTCCAAAGGCTTTCGTGGCAGTTTGCTTCGATGGCTTGGTTTGGCCTTGCACTGGGGTGCCTGCATCCTCACAGGCGCCTTGCCCAGTGAGGCGCCTCCTTCCAATGAGGCGCCTGAGCTGCAGAAACACCATCCCTTCGTTCCTACAACCAAGGTTAGTTCCAAACACAAGAAGCAAATATATATGATATATTAAATATTATTTACAGCCTAAGCTGTCTTGGTTCTGACTTTGGGTCTCCCAAATGGAACTCTAGGTCGAACTGACGTCTAATGTTCCCTCCTACGAGAAACGCGTCCTCACCTATTCCTCTCAGGAGAATTTACCTTTTTGCCAACCGACTCCTCGGGTTGGACTTTTGCCCAGCATCACTCACCAGGTCTTCGGTGCCCAGTCCTCGACCAGGTCTTAGTGGCCAGCTTCACTCACCAGGTCTTAGTGTCCAGCTTCACTCACCAAGTCTTATTGCCCAACGTTACGTCAGGACTTAGTTGCCCAGCCCGCGGCCAGGACTTAGTACCTAGTCTACCTAGGACTTTCCTGCACACTTAATAATAACTTCCGAACCCTTTGCCATCATCAAAACATAGGTTTGACTTTGGTGCTTCCGGCACCAACAACAAACACAAAAAGTAGTAAATATGACACTTAAATAAAATGCAAACCAAACGAAAAAAGAAGCTTCGGCCAATCCGAAAGTCAGAAGTGCAGGGCACTTCCTCCTAGAGCCTCCTTAGTTGCAGAGCATCACCTTGAGCACTTTTACTTTGTACGGAACGCTTTAGCAGATGTGAAAGTTGATGTTGTGGAATGAGGGGTCGAACCCCTTTAACAGCCTTCTCGGGTGCCTGTGAGGTCTTGGGCACCTGCCACGTGTCAGTCAAAATCTCATTCGTTGCATAGAAATCGCAGCAGAAACTGCCTTCCTAGGCACCTAGGAAGCCACAGGCGCTTGGCTTGCCAGGCACCTAGGAGGGATATGCCCCAACTGGGTACCCAACCTGTCTTGGGTGCCTGATTCAAGTCAGGCTCCCAGGAAGGGTCTTCCTAGGTGCGTTTTCTCCTGCGTTTGCTTTCCTATCTTGCCTCCAACTCCAGGTACCTTCAAGACAACAAACACGAGACAATCATACAAATAATATTAGCCTTAATGATTGCTTCTAACTTTGGATTTCACCCAAAACCCTAGGTCGAACCAACGCTTAATGATCCCTTTCATGGGGAATGCACCCTCACCTACTCCATGCTTGGAGAAGTTACTTTTGCCAACCAGAACCTCCTGTTAGCGTTTCGCTCAGCCTCCCAGAACCGGAATCTCGAGACGTTCGACCTCGACCTGTCTCTACTTCTATTCGCGATTCCCGCGAGACTAAGGCTTTTGCCAACCGGGACCTCCGACTGGACTTTTGCTCAACCTATGAGAACTCAGATCTCGAGACGTCTGACCTCGACCCGTCTCTACTTCTGTCCGCCATCCTCGCTCGGCAAAGACTACGTTGCCCGATCCCTGACCAGGACTTAGTGCTCAGTCCCCCAGACCAAGACATCGTGCCCAACTTCACTCACCAAGACTTAGTCTACCTAGCTTCACACACTAGGACCCAACATTGTTAGGATGTATACTAAAAGTCTAGCATTTGTATGAAAATCACATGATCATTGTTTGCATATTTATATTGGTTATTTATGTGCATATTGTGTAATAGTTTACATTGTAGATAACATGGTGTGTCATGTCACACAGATGATCATGTTATCAGTCCCTTGTAGAGTATAAGTAAAGGCTCACAACCTACATGGTTTTGGACAAACCATTGGCATGGTTGTAGTGTAATTTGGTATTGGTTTATCTTGACCATAGAATTACACTAGTACACTTTGTGTGTATTGAGCAGGACCGACATAGAGGTGATTCAATTTATACTGACTATATAATTGAATCAGACCTCAGATATTATGGAGTACATGCTCTTAATCCTGATATAATAACGGGCACATATACTTAGTATTTATTTCTTTGATTTACCAATGTGCGAGATTTATTTATTAAATTGATAGGCCTAGTATGTTGGGAAATAATATTATTTACATGGTGTGTCGTTGATTATAAAAGGAAACCATGTCTTTATGAGTCAGGTTGATAATGTCCCCTTGAGGAGCTTATAAAGCTTATCATGTTAAATCCTGCAGGAGCACTTGGTCCAACATGATGATAAGGTTGAGTGGTACTACTCATGGAGTTAGATATTAATTAATTAAATTGTCAATAATTTAATTAATTAATGGAAATTTGATATCTTAAACACGGGGAGTTTTTGTACTCATAATATGTGGAGCCCATATTTAAATATGGGGGTTGGTGAGGTAGATCAATGGTGATCCTCTAGTGGAATGGATCATCATTAATGGATCGGGTTATGATCCATTGGATGGCCAAGACCCAACTCGTCCTCATGGTCCCTATTATAGCCTATATATACCTCATGAAGTCATGCGACCAAAGCATCCAACACATAACACAACCCTAGGGCCTCTCTTTTCTCTCCTCTCTTCCTCTCTCTCTCCTAGGGTTGCTTGTGGCCGGCGGCTAAGGGAAAGAAGGGAGGTGGCGCAAGGGCATTAGGAAGAAAGAAACTTATCCTTTCTTCCTCTTCTCTTCATCCTTTTTCTTCTCTTTTTCCCTGGAAGTCTCAGCAGCATGTGGAGAAGGGAGTAGACGGTGCCACCTTGGCTTGAAGGTGGCCGACGGCGAGCAAGGAAGAGAAGTAGGCGGCTTCTTGGGTTTCAAGGAAGAAGAAGTGATCTTCTTCCTCCTCTTCATCTTCTTCATCTTCTTCTTCCGCTTCTTCTTCTTCTCTTGGTGGCGACACAAGCAAGAGAAGGAGCTTTTCATCCCTTGGTGGCCGGTGGCAACCTCCTTGGAGGTTAGGGTTCTGGCGGATACAAGGAGATGAAGGGGAGACTCTCTAGGGTTTCAGCCAAGCTAGGGAGAAAGAAGGTATTGTGTTGGTGGCTTCTGTGACTTCGGTTCTTGGCAGATCATCGCCCACACGATGTCTAGGATGAGGTGGGGTCATACAGTAGAAGATCGCGAGGTAAACAAGAAGGTATAATTTCTTATTTTGGTTCCTTTGATCTTGCTTATTTGATTATCATATTGTTTAATTAATTATGTTAATTAATTATCTTGGACCTCAATGATAAACACAAAAACTGACGATCTACTCATCGTCTACTCCGTGGCTAATTGGTTGGATGAGTTGATTGCTAGAATAATATGTTTGTTCAAGCAGTCACTCGAATCGGTTAGCACGATGATGAGTTGGTCGAGTGGGAAATTGATCTCCATTCGGATTGAAAAATTTTGATCTGGAGACATGGAGAGGTTTCCCGTGCACGACTAGGAATCCATCAATTGGTATCATAGCCAATGGTTTCGAGTTTTATGTGTTTTGGATTCGGTTACATTTTTCCACTTTATCATATATTTTATTATGTCGTATAATAGTAGGATTTACGTAGGCTAACTCTTAGGTTGCAGGCATGACATCCGACTTTTATGGCTTAATATGTTGTGTATGTCATTGTGTGTGCATGTGTGTAATTTTATTTGAATCCTCGGGGTTGACGAGGCTAGATTTAGTATTTAATTTTTATAATTAAATACGACAATTGTTTAGTCATGCATTTTGATTTACTTTCGATCTAGACTTATTGTACACTCCTTCGTGGAGTATAGGATCAATGGATGTAAATTAAAATAACTTTTTTCTCGGCTCAGAGAACCTCTTCATGGGAGCTTGCACATGGAATTGAAGGTAGAGATGAGGTAGCGACACGACAGGAGGCATATTGGAGAACAAAAGCCATAATAGTTGGAAAATTAGATTTTCTTATTTATTACTTTTTGTTTATATGCATGTTGTGTGTGCTTGAAAATTTCTCAATTCTAAATTACTAAGTGGGAGAGGGACTCTAAGAGTCTCATGACCTCCATTACAAATTTGACATGTTATGCAAGCAAACTTGCGCGTTGGCTTTGAGTGCCTTCCTGTAAGATGTGTATACTGAAAGACATGAATTTCTTTATATGAACATCTTCATTTTGAAAAGAGAATCACAACTACACTAGGTGCTTATTTATATTAGTACATGCATGAAGTCCATTACTTAGCATTGTAGATAACATGGTGTGTGGTGCCACATGAAAGATCATGTTATCAGTTCCTTGTCTAGTATAAGTAGAGGTTCACAACCGAGATGGAATTGGTCAAACCATCGAGATGGTTGTAGTGTAATTAGTGTGGTTGGTCCTGATCATAGAATTACACTAGTGTGCTTTGAGTACATTGAGCAGGACCAAAACTAGAGGTTATCCAATTTGTATTGACTTGATAATTGGATAGGACCTCGGATTTTATTATGGAGTACGATCCCTTAATCCCGATATAATAACGGGCATATATTATTAATTATTATTTCTTTCATTTACCAATGGGCAAGATCTATTCTGATAGATCGATAGGCCCAGTAAGTTGGGAGATATTAATAATATGATGTGATATTGATTATTGACGGAATCCATGTTCAGGCGAGTTGGGATGATGATGCCCCCTTGATGAGCTCAAAAGGTTCATCCTGTTAAACCCTCCAGGTGGATTTGATCCGACATGATGATAAGGTTGAGTGGTACTAGTCAAGGATCCAGAAGTTAATTAATTTGAATTGTCAGTAATTTAAATTAATTAACAGGCATTCGAGATCATAAACACGGGGGGATGGACGATTCATAATATGTGGAGCCCATATGAAAATATGGGGGTTGGTGAGGAAGTTCAATTATGATCCTTTAGTGGAATGGATCTTAATTAATGGATCAGGTTTAGATCCATTGGTGGGCCAAGATCCAATTCCTCCTCTTGGTCCCTACCATAGCCCTATATATTCCCAAGGAGATCATGAAACTAGGACGGATCAATCGGATAAGCCAAAAGCCAAAACCATAATTTTCCTCCTCTCCTCTCCTCTCTCTCTCTCCTAGGTCAAGGGCGCCGACGGTGAAGGGTGAGGTGGTGGCCGATTGGAAGCAAGGTAAGGAGAGGCTCTCGGCTTCTCTCCTTTCTTTCATTGATCACCTCATTCCCCTCCACACCCGTGGAGGTGCTCGGTGCCGGATCAGCCAAGGAGTTGGAGAGAAAACACCGGCGGCAAACCTTGGAGGTGGGCAACGCCGCCGCAAGCAAGGGAGGAAAAATTGAGGGTTGTGGCTGCGTTTTAGAGAAGAAGAGTTGATCTTCTTCTTCTTCTTCATCTTCCTCACCTCAGGAAACTTGCGGGTGGTGCTCCTTGGAGAGGAGGTGGCCGGCGGCGCAAGTGGGAGGTGGTGGGAATAGGCGGCCGAAACCCTAGAGGATAGGGTTCTTGGTTGGCGCGGAAGAAGTGATTGTTTGGAGCCTAGGTGATCTCTGTTCTCGGTAGACCG
Source organism: Boesenbergia rotunda (assembly GCA_024364735.1). Taxonomy (NCBI): domain Eukaryota; kingdom Viridiplantae; phylum Streptophyta; class Magnoliopsida; order Zingiberales; family Zingiberaceae; genus Boesenbergia; species Boesenbergia rotunda. Next base: position 98,999 of record JAGFNQ010008353.1, on the reverse strand, counting down.
TCGCCCACACGACGTCCGGGAAGGGAGGGACATAAGGTAGAAGGCCGCGAGGTGACCGGGAAGGTATAACTCTTTCCCAAGCTCCCTTGATTATTTGTGTGCCATGTTTATTTACCTCATCATTTCATGTTAATTATTTAATTGTTTTGATTTTGTATCATAGCCAATAATTAAATAATTGGACTGCGACCATAAACACAAAAGCCGACGATCCACTCATCGCCTTTTCCGTGGTCGAACGGTCAAGCAAATTATAAGGCCGATTTTTATAATTGGCTGAGTTGTAATTTGGATCGTTTGATACGGCACGAGATGGTCGTTGGGAGACGGATCTCCATTCGGATTAATTTTTTAATCCATAGACATGGAGAGGTCTCTCAAGGACGACCAAGTATTCACTTAGGAAACCCGCCAAGTCATACCCAACACTTCCTCCATATCGGATGAGTTTGTTTCGAGGATCACTAGGTTAGACATGGTTATAGGAAGTTATTTAGGATTGTGTGATCTTCCCCATCGGACGTCACATAATCCTAGATAATTGCCTTAGTATCGTTTAATGGTGAACACTTAGATGCATATAATAGTATCCTCCTCATCGGAGTCACTGATATTATTTGTAGGGATGAAGAGGAACCAACTATCAATTTTATTTGTTCAAAAGTTAGGTTGACAAGATAATAAAATTAATGGGTAAAACCTCCTCTTACAAATGTAGAATTTGTATACGTCCACACTATCGTGGCATACGATATTCTCGGTGTTTTGAGGTATTGGTTGGTTGATTTTAAAATTTATTGTTTGAGGAATCAATAATTTTTGAAATCTAAAGTTTTTAGCATTGTGATTCTCAAGATTTTCAAAAATGGCTTTCAACCCACTTGCTATAATATTGAACGAAAACAAACTTACTAGGCCTAACTATATTGATCGGAAACGGAACCTAGACATAGTCTTGACTGCTGAGGAGTACAAATTTGTTCTCTTTGAGGACTGCCCTGAAAAGCCTAGCGAGAATTCTAGTGAAGAGGAGAAGGAACGTTATAAGAAGTGGGTGAAGGCAGACGAGATGGCGCGGTGTTACATTTTGGGTTCTATGTCAAATGTGATGCAACATCAACATCAGGCCATGGTCACTGCTTATGACATGATGTTCAATTTCAAGGAACTCATCAGACACCAGAATCGGGCTGCTAAGCAGGAAGCTATGAGGAACTTGATAATGACCACCATGGTTGAGGGAACACCCGTGAGGGATCATGTTCTCAAAATGATGGCTTATTTAAATGATATAGAAGTCCTTGAAGTGGAGATCAATGGGGAAACCCAGGTAGATATCATTCTCCAGTCTCTACCTAGGAGTTGTGAGTAGTTTCGCCTAAACTATAATATGAACAAACGAACATATTCGTTGGCGGAACTTCTGACAGAACTCCAGGCAGCAAAGGAGCTTTTTCGTCAGAGTGCGCATGCTTTGGTTGCATAGAGGGTTTCTACTTCTAAGCCGAAAGGCAAGAAGAAGAAACAAGGTATGGCAAAGAAACTGGCAGGATCTCAGGGACCTTAGGCTGGCGTGAAGAAGCCGAAAGGCAAGTGCTTCACATGCAAGCAGACTGGACACTAGAAGGCGAACTGTCCCCGTTGTCAAGATAAAGGTATATCTTTTTGTTTAGTTGTTGAAACATGTTTAGTGGTGATATATACCGGTACCTAGTGTGTAGATACAGGAGCCACCGATCATGTCTGCAATTCATTGTAGGGGTTCCAGGAAACTCGACAACTAGCTGATTGAGAGATTACCGTCTGTAAGATGTGTATACTGAAAGACATGAATTTCATTATATAAACATCTTAGTTTTGAAAAGAGAATCACAACTACACTAGGTGCATGTTGTTGGATCGTAGAGAATCGATAGAGAGAGGGTGAATATCGATATCAAATTTTTCGAAAAACTAGAGAAAATACGTAGTGGAAAATAATAGAACAAACGCGAACACAAGTTGGTTTTACTTGGTTCGGAGTCGCGGTCGACTCCTACTCCAAGGCCCATGGTCCTTGACCGTTTACTTTGGGCAATTCTATAGTCGGAAAAGAAATTTTACAAATCGAGTACAGAAATAGAATTGGAATTTAAATTGCAACACTTTTCATAAATTAATTTTATCGACGCATAAGGTGGATCGAAGTTCGGAGCAGAGAGTCGGCGGCGGTGCTGGAATCTCGAAGTCGGAGCTTGTCGGAGCGTACCGCTTGAACGAAAGTGCTTGGAGCATTTGTGAGCGATGTTCTTGAAGCCTTGGGGGTGAACCCCCTTTTATAGCACCCATGGGGGCGCCTGTGTCGATGAGGGCGCCTACACATGGCCTCTCCTGCGCGATCTCTTATTCACAGGCTCGGTCAGTGCTTATCCATCTCACAGGGGCGCCTGAGCTGATGGGGGCACCCGTATGGTCCCGGGCGCCTGAGCTGGCTTGGTTCAGAGGCTTCGTGGCAGTTTGCTTTGTTGCTTCTATTTTGGCCTTGACCTGGGGCGCCCGTATCCATCCGGTGCCTAGCCCCAGTGAGGCGCCTCACTCCATTGAGGTGCCTCAGCTACAGAAATGCACTCCTTTGATCCCTACAACCAAGGTTAGTTCCAAAACAAAAAGAAGCAAACATGTTAGCCATTATTTACAGCCTAAGCTGTCTTGGTTCTGACTTTGGATCTCCCAAACGGAACCCTAGGTCGAACCGACGCCTACTGTTCCCTCGCACGGGGAACGCGTCCTCACCTACTCCTCTCAGGAGAGTTTACCTTTTGCCAACCGGCTCCTCCGGGTGGACTTTTGCCCAATCCACTTGATCAGGTCTTCGTGCCCAGTCCGTGACCATGACTTCTTGCCCAACTTCTGATCAGGTCTTCGGTGCCCAGCCCTTTGCCAAGACTTCTTGCCCAGTCCTCGACCAGGACTTCTTTGCCCAACTTCCGGTCAGGTCTTCTTGCCCAGTCCTTGACCAGGACTTTTTGCTCAGCCCTTTGTCAGGACTTCTTGCCTAGTGTACCTAGGACTTTTCTTGCACACTTAGTAAGCTTATTAGATCACATTAACACCTTAACTTCTGAACCCTTTGCCATTATCAAAACACATGTTTGACTTAGGTGCTTCCTGGACCAACAATCTCTCCCTTTTTGATTTATGGCAACACGGTTCAAAAAGTTAAGTTTAACTAACAGATAACAAGCAACGAATTAAAAAATATTTACTTTTCTCCCCCTGAAACAAAAATCCTCCCCTTGAGTTTTTCAAAGATAAGTGGGTTTTTGCAATCTTCTAAGTGCTTTAGATTTTTGCAAGGTTTTCTTGATTAGCACAGATTTCCCAAAAGTTTTTTTTCACACATAGAAAAAATTAAAAAACTATACTTAGGAAATTTTCAAAAAAGTTTTTCCATACTTAGAAAATTTTCAGAGAAAATTTTTCCATACTTAGAAAATTTTCAGCAAAAGTTTTTCTATACTTAAAAAATTTTATTTTTAAAATGCTTAGATTTGAAAAACATTTTTAAGCATTTACATTATTTACTTTACTTTTTGAAAAATGAGATAAAATTTTTGAAAAAATTAAAAGTTTTGAGAAAAATTTCTTCTCCTTTCTTTTCTCTCCCCCTTTGTCATATACCAAAAAAAAATTAATTATAGCAAAAAGAATTAGAGCAAAACATTGAGTACTGTATTGAACCAACTTTAATAAGCACAAATTGGACCAAACCAAATTAAACCGTTCTTGTTCGTGTCCTGTCTAACCCATATAGCTACTTACTAACTGTCATAAACAGTAGCTTTCACTAGGATTAGTCAAGTTCAGTGATCTGATCAAGTTAGATTTTCTAACCTTGACACTTAACCTGATTACTGTTCAATTGGTATTTATTGCCCCAATTACTGCAGATGCACTGACTTAAAACATCTTGAATCATGGCATAAACCTAAGCAACTCAACCCAGTCTAGGTTATCAATCAAAAGTACCCTAAGGTGCTTGTGAGGTGCTGGCTTCTAGATATATAGGTGCATGCAGTTCTAGGGTTAGGGCCTAAGCTAAGTCCATTTGTGAAAAAGCCCTAGTTTTGAAGGGGTAAATTTTTGAAAAAAAACTAAGTCGGAAAACCATTTTAAATTTCAAGACAAGAAAATGATTTTTCACAAAACATTAATTAAAAAGTAAGGAATAAAACATTTTTTAAAAAACATGTAATGCAGTCCTATTCTACCAAGCATAACCCTAACTGCCATCTTAGTGAGCTAAACTCAGACTCAGGTAAGGGTTTGGTAAAGATATCAGCTAAGTTTGACTTTGAGTCCACATGCTTAAGGACTATTTCACCCCTGGCTACATGATCCCTTACAAAGTGATGTTTAACTTCTATATGTTTTGTTCTTGAGTGTTGAATTGGATTTTTAGTTAGATTGATTGAGCTTATGTTATCAATGTAAACTTGGATTTGGGTGTAGTCAAGCTGGAAGTCCTTAAGAGTGTGCATCATCCATAAGAGTTGTGTCACACACTCTCCTAAAGCAACATATTCTGCTTCGGTTGTAGATAGGGCTACGCAGTGTTGCTTTCTACTGCACTAGCTGACTAGACTATTTCCTAAAAGTTGGTAGCTTCCACTTATACTTTTTCTATCTAATTTGCATCCAGCATAGTCAGAATCAGAATATCCTGACAGTTCAAAGGTGGAAGTCCTAGGATACCAAATCCCTACATTTAGGGTGCCCTTAATGTATCTAAGTACTCTTTTTAGGGCTGCTAAGTGTGATTCCTTAGCACAAGTTTGGTATCTAGCACACATTCCTACAGAGAATAGTATATCAAGTCTGCTAGCTATAACGTAAAGTAGACTTCAATCATACTTCGGTATAGCTTAAGATCTACAGGTTTACCTTCAGGGTCACTATCAATTTTGACATTTGTGGCCATAGTGGTACTTATATTTTTGGAGTTATCAATTTTAAATTTCTTTATTAACTCCTTAGCATATTTGGATTGGTGAACATAATTATCATCCCTAGTTTGCTTAATTTGTAGTCCTAAGAAGAAATTGAGCTCACCAACTAAGCTCATTTCAAATTCATTTTTCATTATTTTTACAAATTCCTTTAAAAAGTTTGAGTTGGTGAATCCAAAAATTATGTCGTCAACATAGATTTGGACAATGAAGATGTCTTTTTCTAAGGTTTTAACAAAAAGGGTGGAGTCAATTTGTCCCTAGTTAAATTTCTTAGAAATAAGGTAAGTTGATAGGCGTTCATACCATGCCCTAGGTGCTTGTTTTAATCCATAAAGTACCTTTTTAAGTTTGAAAACGTAGTCAGGTTTATCTAGATCCTCAAATCCGGGGGTTGTCCTACATAGACTTCTTCCTTGATGAACCCATTTAAAAAGGCTAACTTAACGTCCATTTGGTATAGCTTGAATCCTCTATGAGCTACAAATGCTAACAACATTCTAATTGACTCAAGTCTGGCTACTGGAGCATAAGCTTCATCATAGTCTAATCCTTCGACTTGACTGAACCCTTTAGCTACTAAGCGGGTTTTATTTCTAACTATTTCCCCTTGGTCATTTAGTTTATTCATAAACACTCACTTAGTATCTATAATAGATTTGCCCTCACGTTTGGGTACTAGTTCCCAGACTTGGTTTCTCTCGAATTGGGTTAACTCTTCTTGCATAGCTATGATCCAATCAGGATCAGGTAGGGCTTCCTCTATAGTCTTAGGTTCAATTTTTGATATTAGTGCTATCTGACTAAGATTTCTATAGGAAGACCTAGTTCTGACTCCTAAGGTTGGATCACCCACAATTTGATCAGAAGGGTGATTGAATCTGGGTTTTTTGGTTCTTCTAGAACTTAGTTCAGCCTCAGGTCTGGCTGTACGGTTTGGTTCAGTATTTCGTTCAACTACTTGGGATGGTTCAATTATTGGTTCAGTTGACGCAGTAGTTGGTTCAAGGGTTAGTTCATTTAGAGGTTCAACTAGTGGTTCAATTGATGGTTCAATTGCTTGTTCATTATCTTCTTGATCAATATTTTATTGGTTCAGGTTTTGGTTATCAGATTTTGGATTAGTCTCCTCATCAAAGATTAAGTTAGTTATTTCCTCAATTTTATTGGTTTGTTTATTGTAAACCCTATAGGCTCTACTAGTTGTTGAGTATCCTAAGAAGACTCCTGGAGTTGACTTAGACTGAAATTTACCTAGGTATCCTTGGTGTTCAAGATGTGGACTTTGCACCCAAAGACCCTTAGGAAATGCAGGTTTGGCAGTCTATGGTAATACAGTTCATTGAGAGTTTTATTATCTCTTTTGTTAATTAGGACCCTATTTTGGATATAGCAAGCCATACTTATTGCTTCTGCCTAAGATTGGTTAGCTAGGTTGAATTCATTGAGCATGGTCCTAGCGGCTTCCTGAAGGGTTCTATTTTTTCTTTCTACTATCCCATTTTATTGGGGGGTTCTAGGATAGGAAAGCTCATGAATATATCCATTTATTCTACAGAATTCCTCAAACTTTTGATTCTCAAACACTCCCCGTGATCACTTCTAAGTCTTTTGATTTTAGTATCATTTTGATTTTCGATTATCTTGCATAAGTCAATAAATAGGTTTAGGGTTTCATCTTTAGTTTTTAGGAACCTAACCCAGGTAAACCTAGAGTAATCATCGATAATAACTAAGCAGTATCGGTTTCCGCTTAGTGACTTGGCTCCATGTGAATCAAATAGGTCAAGGTGTAGGAGCTCAAGTGTGGTTTGGGTTAAGTATGATTGAATTGGCTTGTGATTAGACTTGGTTTGTTTACCTTGGTTACATATCATGTTTTCATAGTTCTTAATTTTTGGTACCCCTTTAATTAGACCAAGCTGGGTAACTTTAGATATTAGTCTAACATTAGTGTGACCTAATCTCCTATGTCAGAGGTTGGATTCTTCTAATTGAGTTAAGAGGCATTTAGGTACTAAAGGTAGATTGATAGTATACACATTATTTTTCCTAGTACCTTTAAGCATGACTTCTGAGTCTTGCAGATTTCTAATTAGGCAGTCAGAGTTGGTAAATGTAACTACATAACCAGTATCACATAATTGACTTATACTAAGTAAATTAAATTTGAAGTTCTCAACCAAGAGTACCTTTTAAATCACAAAGTTGGATTTGAGTTCAATGTTACCTAATCCTATGACTTTGAGTGTAGCATTGTTGCCAAATGCTACTAAGCCTAGGTTCTTAAACTTGAGTTTGGTGAATTTCAATTTGTCTCCAGTCATATGTCTGGAGCGTCGACTATCCAACATCCATTGGTCCAAATCTTTATGTTCCTACACATAAAGTATTTATTGATTTGGATGCAATTAGAATTAAGGATAGCTTAAATTGATTTTCACAACCTAGTCTGTCTCACCCAATCTAGTGTTATCAATCACGTTAACCTTATGGGTTTTGTGAGACAGGTTTAACAAAAATCAAGATTTTAATTTGAAAACATGGTTAACTTTTAAAAAACCTGAATTAATTTTTAAAACTTTATAAGGCTAAGGGTTTTTTATTTTGAAAAGTGTTTGAGTCTAAGCTTAATTGAAATTTGTGTCAGATTCAAATCTGATAATAGTAAAGTGAATTTGATTTTCAATAATTGGCTTCCATGTCTTGGCGAGGCACTAGGCCTTCTTTGGTCGTAGCCTTATTGGATCATCAACCCTTTCCTTGACAAAGCCTTTTATTGAAAATTCATCTTCAAGTTACTTCTTGAAGGATTTTGGTCTAACTAGTTTGGGTATTGGATCGGTAGCTTCGGCTAGTTCCACCAAAATGGCTTCCCTAACGTACTATCATCTCACCTCCACCCAATACTAGGTTGTTCAAATTTCAATTAAGTCATTTTGTCCTTAATCTAACTAGTCCTAGGTCTATGCATAATGAATTGCAGTAGGAAATAAACAAGCAAGCATGCAAATAAAGAAAATATGCAAAATAAAACTTATCTAATTATGAAAATTATTTTTATATTGGCTCCCCAGGACTAAAGCCTCGATAATGGTTAGGAAAGATATGTATCTTGTCCTTGGGGATCCAATACTGGTTTGGTCCAACTTGGTTGTTCAAACAGAGCTTAGGGACCCATGCTTGAATTCGAGATCTGGGTTGGTTCAATACAGCATAATAAGACCGTTGTCTAAACTTGGTTCGATACCGTAATCCAGATCGGTTAAGAACGGACTTCTGTTTTCCAAGGATCATGTCAAGACCCTTGGAACCCGAAGTGAATCGTTCTAAAGCCACTCTGAGCTCCTTGACTTGAGTTTTCAAGGAGGAATTCTCTTTCTCATGCTTTTCAACTTGAGTAGAGTTTCCTTCTTGAACCTTCTCGGTCAAGGATCTCGAGTCGGCTTCCTCTTTAAGGAGCTTTAATTCCTATCAGAGGGACTCGACCCGGATTTTGACTTTCGCCAAGTTGCGAGATAAATATGAAATTAACTTGGATGGTTCATACTCAGAATAACCTCTTACCGTTATTTGGTCGTTCTCCGCGATTGTGAGCCTGCTGTCGTCTGGTTCCGATTCTGATCTGGTGTTGACGTCTTCCGAAGCGGTTAAGGTGAGAAGATTTGATTGCGAGACCTCTTCTTCTTCTTCTTCAGAGGAAGATTCATCCCAGGTGGCTTGGAGAGCCTTCTTCCTTCGAGTCTTCTTTGCTTCCTTCGGATTGGGGCATTCTGATTTGTAATGTCCCTTCTTGTTGCATTCGTAGCAGGTGACATTGGTTTGGCTCTTTGAAGGTTCAGCTGGATCTTGCTTTCTTCTTGTTTTTTTGGTGCTTCAGCTCCTTGTAGTAGTCCCGAGCTAGCCGAACCTGTTGGATCAGAGAAAACGATAGAGGGGGGTGAATATCGTTATAAAATTTTTCGGAGTAGTAGAGTAAATACGCAGCGAAAAATAACAGATCACACGCGAACACAAGTCAGTTTTACTTGGTTCGGAGTCGCGGTCGGCTCCTACTCCAAGGCCCATGGTCCTTGACCGTTTACTTTGGGCAATTCTATATTCGATAAAACTTTTACAAGTTGATAGTACAGATATAGAATTGAAAATTAACTAGCAACACTTTCGTAATTTAAAGTTTTACCGACGCCCGAGGTGGATAGAATTTCGGAGCAGAGAGCCGTCATCGGCGCTGGAATCTCGAAGTCGAACTTTGTAGGAGCGCAGCGCTTGAGCGAAAGTGTCTGGAGCATTGAGTGCAATGGATGTCGAAGCCTTGGGGGTGAAACCCCTTTTATAGCACCCATACGGGCGCCTGTGTCGATGGGGGTGCCTAACACGTGGCCTTCCCTATGCGATCTCTTATCCGCAGGCTCGGTCAGCGCTTATCTATCCCCACTTGGGCGCCTGAGCTGATGGGGGCGCCCATGACCTCATAGGCGCCTGACCTGCCTTGGTCCAGAGGCTTCACTGCTATGGTTTGGTGTTTGCCTTTACACTGGGGCGCCCGTATCCATACGAGCGCCTGAGTCCATCCGAGCGCCTAGCCCTAGTGAGGCACCTCACTTGGAGAAGACCAGTCCTTCGATCCTGCAACTCAGGTTAGTTCCAAAACACAACAAGTAAATGTGTTAGCCATTAGTTACAGTCGTAGCTGCCTTGGTTTTGACTTCGGGTCTCCCAAATGGAACCCTAGGTCGAACCAACGCCTACTATTCCCTCGACGGGGAACGCATCCTCACCTACTCCTCTCAGGAGAGTTTACCTTTTGCTAACCGGCTCCTCCGGTTGGACTTTTGCCCAATCCACCTGACCAGGTCTTCGTGCCCAACTTCCGGTCAGGTCTTCTTGCCCAACTTCCGGTCAGGTCTTCGGTGCCCAGCCCTTTGCCAGGACTCTTGCCCAGTCCTCGACCAGGACTTCTTTGGCTAGCCATTTGCCAGGACTTCTTGTCTAGTGTACCTAGGACTTTTCCTGCACACTCAGCAAGCCTGTTAGATCATAACACCACCTTAACTTCTGAACCCTTTACCATTATCAAAACCCAGGTTTGACTTAGGTTCTGCCTGCACCATCAATCTCCCCCTTTTTTATTTATGGCAACACGGTTCAAAAAGTTAAGTTAAAGAAAACTGTAACAGGCAATGTATTAAACACATTTAGTTTCTTCTCCTGAGTTTTTCAAAAATATGTGGGGTTTTTGAAAACACTTTCTAAGTTCTTGACTATTCTTAAAAAAATTATTTTTCAAAAGATTTTTCATGTTAGATACTTAGAAAATTTTCAAAAGATTTTTCAAGTTAGATACTTAGAAAATTTTTCAAAACAATTTTAAGTTTAAACACATAGAGAATTTTCAAAAAGCAATTTTAAGTTTAAATACTTAGAAAATTTTCCAAAAGGATTTTAAGTTTAAATACTTAGAAAATTTTTCAAAAGGATTTTAAGTTTAAACACTTAGAAAATTTTCCAAAAGCAATTTTAACTTAAAAAAGAAATTTCATACTTAGAAAAATTTCATTTTTGAAATGCTTCAGATTTGAAAACAAGTATTTTCGTTACTTTACTTTTTGAAAAAAAAGAGATAAACGTTTTTGAAAAAATTAAAATTTTAAAACACTTCTTAAAAAATTAAAATTTTAAAACACTTCTTTTCTCTCCTTTCCTTTCTCTCCCCCTTTGCCATATATCAAAAAAAATTATTATAGCAAAAATTAGAGTAAAGAAGGTAAAGTTCAATATTGAACCAATTCTAGGCATAAACTGGACCAAACCAATTAAATCTTCTTTTCGGGTCCTGTCTAACCCAGTTAGCTACTTACTAACTGTCATAAACAGTAGCTTTCGCTAGGGTTAGTCAAGTTAAGTGATCTGATCATGTTAGATTTTCTAAGCTTGACACTTAACCTGATTATTGTTTAACTGGTATTTATTGCTCCAATTATTACAGATGCACTGACTTAAAGCATCTTGAATCAAGGCATAGACCTAAGCATTTCAACCTAGTCTAGGTTGTCAATCAAAACTACCGTAAGGTGCTCGTGAGATGTTGGCTTCTAGATCTATAGGTGCATGCAATTCTAGGGTTAGGGTCTAAGTTAAGTTCATTTGCGAAAAAGCCCTAGTTTTGAAGGGGGTAAGTTTTTTGAAAAAAAACTAAGTCGAAAATCATTTTAAATTTCAAGACAAACATGATTTTTCAAACATATAAAACAATTTTTGGAAAAACACATGTAGAGCAGTCCTATTCTACTAAGCTTATCATTATAATTATGAAGTATCTGACATAGCATATTTTGACTGGTGAACATAGTTGTCATCTCCGGTTTGCTTAATTTGTAGTCCTAAGAAGAAATTGAGCTCACCATCTAAGTTCATTTTGAATTCGTTTTCCATTATTTTTATAAATTCTTTTAAAAAGTTTGAGTTGGTGGATCCGAAAATTATGTTGTCAACATAGATTTGGGCAATGAAATGTCTTTTTCTAAGGTTTTAACAAAAAGGGTAGAATCAATTTGCCCTTGGTTAAATTCCTTAGAAATAAGGTAAGTTGATAGGCGTTCATACCATGCCCTAGGTGCTTGTTTTAATCCATAAAGTATCTTATTAAGTTTGAAAACGTAGTCAAGTTTTTCTAGGTCCTCAAAGTCGGGGGGTTGTCCTACATAGACTTTTTCTTTGATGAACTCATTTAAAAAGGCTGACTTAACGTCCATTTGGTAGAGTTTGAATCCTCTATGAGCTGCAAATGCTAATAGCATTCTAATAGACTCAAGTCTAGCTACTGGGGCATAGGTTTTATCATAGTCTAACTCTTCGACTTGACTGAACCCTTTGGCTACTAAGCGGGCTTTATTTCTAACTATCTCTCCTTGGTGATTTAGTTTATTTCTAAACACACACTTAGTATCTATAATGGATTTGCCCTCAGGTTTAGGTACTAGTTCCCAGACTTGGTTTCTCTCAAATTGGGCTAATTTTTCTTGCATAGCTATAATCCAATCAGGATCCGTGTAAATGACCAGATAACTAAGAATCCATTCAAACAAATAAAACATATAGGACGGATCTAACTTTGAATTTCATATATTTCCCTCTCCTGACCAGACATGTAAACTCCCTCGCTCCTAACATGACTTTCCAAATTTTATGAATGGGTTCAACAACAACATGCCTTCAAAATATCACACCAATAAACTATAAGAAGGTTCTCCTCCTTTATGCCAAGAAACTTATGTGTTTCACTCAATTCAGCCACCTGTTTGGAAGAGAACCGTGTAGTCTCCATGTATATGTAAAAAGGTGTCATTCGATGCCACAAATAAAAAATTAAAACGAATCATTGAATAGAACAGCAATATGGTCCTCCATATTGATTCTAGAAAATAGATATAACTAGGTGCAATCCTCTTCTCTTCCTCAACATGCTACCTTAAATCCTTAAACAAAACTTAGGTGAAGACTGGTCCATCATAACAGTATAAGAGCCTTGCATTGCAGAGAGATTAGCCAGACCAAAAAGTTAATTAAATGCTAGCGAAGGGAGATTATCATTACCTTCTAGGGTTAAGTAGATAATCATACAAAGTCTTCTCCTCCCACACCACAGCCATGTTTTCATTTGCAGCAGAATAGGAATAACCTGCAGTCGTACCAGACTGCCTCCCGAAAAGGCAATTCAAATTAGGACCTGCTCGTGGAATCAAAATGCACACTGTCAGAGAAACTAGATCTCCTCTGCAATCAAAGAAAGATCCAAAATATCCTACCGATAAATGATCCAGAAAAACTACCGCAGATCAAAAAAAAAAAAAAAAATCAATCACCCTGCAAACACAGGAGTCGAAAACAGAGGTTTACGAACCTTGCTTTTGACCGGCGCCTGTATCGACAGTGTGGCACTGCGCGCACTTGGTTTTGAAGATCTTCTCTCCGGCCTTGGGATCACCCGGCGGAGCCTCATAGAACGACGCATGATACCTCCTCAGGAAGACGAATCTTCGAGATCGAGCAACGGGATAGATTTTTTTCGGTTACCCTTCGACGCGTCCTTGTACGCTAGCCATCTATCTATTTGACAGAACTAACCTTGATAAGAAACCATAACAGCAGTAATCCCTCCCGAGTACTAAGTTGGAGTAAATCAGTTTCAAGAGTAGGCGAACTATTGTCTAGACAAAATTGAACTAGAACCGTTGACTGGTTTTGAACGAATTCATCGTAAGGTCATCTCCAACCCATAACATCAAATATGATGTCATTTTCACACTAAAATAGTGCAATTTCAGCACCAAACACTATTTCAGCTCCAACCCACTCACACCATTTCACACCAAAAAGGAATATTCCTTAGAATATTCTATTTATTCTTATTCATATATTAATAATTTAATTATCGATATATATTTTAATTTAGTTTTTATTTTTATGATAATTATTATATTTAAAATTAATATTTTATTTATATTTAATAAGTTAATTTTTCATATTTATAAATATTATAATTTTCATTTTTAATATTTATTACAAATTATTCGGGCATTAATATATTTCAAAAATATATTAAAATCACACACAATTAGGATAAAATATATTACTAATATGAAACAGACAATAACACTTAATTAAAAATACAATATTATGAGAATTTAACAATCAGAATTACTATATTGTTCCCACATATGATCAATTAAAGCATTTCGCAGAGCAATATGAGCTTCTTTGTCTTTGATTTGTTTGTATCGAGCTAAAAAATCTTCAAACCGAGTACGATCATCTACTGCTGGCTCAACATCTGGAGTTGGCACCTCGAAGTGTTCCACGATTGATGCATTTAAATCACGTTCATCTTCGATTATCATATTATGCATAATAATACATGATAAATATGCATAATAAAATAAAATTAAAATATACTATTATATATTTAATTTATAAATATGCATAATAAAATTAAAATATACTATTATATATTTAATTTATATTTATAATAAATAATTACTATTACTATAAATAATGAGGAAAAAATATTTATAAATTTATTTTTATTTATAATATATAATAATAAATATTTCATAATATATATTTAATATATATTATATTGAGTAATGATTGGGAGAGTGAATTTGGAGAGTGAATGGGAGAGTGAATGACGTGTAGCTAATGTGTACATATTCGATCGCCGATCGGACACCATCGATGACCTCTGATTACCGTCCCGAATCAAACTATATCCTAAGAAGATGGTGAACCCGGCATAGTCGCCAGTAATTGAGATCTCGCCGAATTGACGGTGAATGCGACAAGATCATAATTACGGCGATTCCCGATGAGTTCACCGATCTTCTTAGAACATAGTTTGATTCGGGACGATGATCAGAGACCGCCGGTAGTGTCCGATCGAGGATCAGACGTGTATACAATAACTGTCACATCATTCACTCTCCCATTCACTCTCTCAAATTCACTCTCCCTATAATTACTCAATGTTTATTAATTATATGTAATATAATATGATAAAAAAAAAACAATGCACCAAATTTGGTGCTGCAACAGTGCAGCACCAAACAAATTTGGTGCTGCACTGTTGCAGCACCATTTTTGGTGTAAAATTTTGGTGCTCGGTTGGACCAAATTTGATGTTGTTTTGACACCAAATTTGGTGTTATAGGGCTCGGTTGGAGATGGTCTTATAGTAATTGGGTTGGGCCGTCGGAGAAGGCACAGGCCGAGCAGACGACGAAAAATCTTGACGCTATAAGTAAATTCAGTTTAAAAATATATATATAAAAAAATTATTCGTCTAATTGGATTTTGATTGGACCTCTATTCTTCATTTTTCGGGAATGATTTAATAATACAATTTAATTAGGCATTCTAATACGCTCATTTACATTAACTATGCAAAATTTATCATATAAATTAGAGATTAAAATGATCAAACTTAGATGACAGGCAAAAATCAAATGGGCACATATTATTTGCAAAATAGTTAAATGGGTGTCTTTCCAATTAAGTCAAATTGACATCTTTTAATGATTTTATCTCAAAAATACCCCTTGATTTTGTTGGAGATTTTGCATGAAATACATATAGTTTTATGATAAAATACGCAATGGAAGTAAAAAATAAATTTCTAAAATTTATTATATACATTCCAATTCGACAAGATCATATATGTGTAAGACACATAAATAAAAAACAAGCTAGTTTACAGCACAAGAGAAGAGAACGAAGGAAGCTGGCGGCACAACTTTAAGCCAATGGCACCAATGAAAGTCTGACCACAATTTTGGCCGGAGTAAGAGGGAAGGCCGACCAACATTTGGCTGACACAAGGATGAAAATGACACCAAGGGAGAATCCGACCACTTTTGGATGGCGGCTTGGTGTTGGGCGGTGGCACAACAAGAAGGGTCGACTCCACTTTTGATAGGCGGCGGCAACATCTGACCAAACTATTTGGCCAGTCACAAGAGGAAGGGGGCGGCAGCAACTTCAAGAGGAAAGGACCAAAAAACCCTTAATGATTTATTTCTCTTGCTCCCTGTAGACGTACATTTATACCCCTTCAATAAGACTTGAGGCGCAAGTCATAGCCCAAGGTTAATTCACTTATAAGAGATGTAAACAAAATCAAACTCATATCTCTTTAGTAGGCCTAACTTTCCTATAATAGACATGATCATTTTTGCTGATGTGGCGGGTATAATTGATTATCTAAAAATTCTTCGTTACCTAAATCAAATAAGATTTTTATTGATAACCTTGGATGAATAACCAAGGTTATCAAGGAACACCCTCAACCAAACACACTCTAAATACTTTTCATATTTACCCTTTGCTTGGTCCAACCAAATTTAATTTCTTTCTCTCATTATGAATCTTATTCTCTTAACTTATTCATAGGTCTTTAAAACATACTTATGGTACCAAATAGACTCTTGGTTATTTTGGTCAATTATAATCAATCATTAATTATGAATCGATCATGAGTGACACCTAGTAGTATATCATGATCCTCAATTGATCGGAAAATCATAGTTGATTTCAGAACATCTTTTGAATCCTTCAGTAGCAATAGTTATTAGTGTGTCTGTTTCTTTCATTTATCTTATACTCAATTTGTTCAGGACAAGGTCTATGTGTTAGTCCTCACTAGGCTGACTATGTCACACTTAGCTAAGTTGTAGTTCCTTGTTCTATGAATTTGAATTACTCAAAAATACATGTTCAAGAAGACCATCATCTTGACATGATTGTTTTGGTCAAATACTTGTGAGTAATAATCCCTATAAGAGGTCATAAGTGTTGGTGTCATAAGTACCAGATCGAACTTTATTTTGATAAGTGGCAAAGGGTTCAAGTTAAACTGATTTGTTTGTACTAATGAACTTGTGAAGCTTGCAGGAAAGTGATGGGTATGGCTTGGCGGGTTTCCTAAGCGAATACTTGGTCGATCCGATAAACCTCTCCATGTCTACGGATTAAAATTTAATCTGAATGGAGATCCGTCTCCCATCGGTCGTCTCGTGCCGTGTCGAACGATCCAAATTACAACTTAGCCAATTACCAAAATCGGCCTTATAATTTGCTCGACCGTTCGACTGCGGAAAAGGCGACGAGTTGATCGTTGGCTTTTGTGTTTATGGTCGGGGTCCAGTTAATAAATTATTCATCATGATACAATATCAAAATAATAAATTAACAAACGTAAGACGACGAGACAAATGAATAATGCACAAATAAAAACTTAAGGAGCCAAGGAAGAATATATCTTCCGTTACCTTACGATCTTCTACCGTATGACCCTCCCTTCTTGGTCGTCGTGTGGGCGATGATTTACCAAGACTCGTG
Organism: Boesenbergia rotunda; assembly: GCA_024364735.1. NCBI lineage: Eukaryota > Viridiplantae > Streptophyta > Magnoliopsida > Zingiberales > Zingiberaceae > Boesenbergia > Boesenbergia rotunda. The sequence continues at coordinate 82,116 of JAGFNQ010008353.1, read as the reverse complement.
GTCACCAAGTCGATCCCTTCTCCTTGCACCAACCAATCCCTAACTAAAGGGATGGCGCCGGCCACTTCAAGGAGATAATCTAAATACAAACTCAATTGATTCTTTCCTCCACTGCCAGCGCCTGAACAATAAGAATCTTGGAGCTCTTATGATCTGAGCAACTCCAAGTTATACAAGCAATCTGTGTTCCGAGCAACTCCATAACTCCAACTTGTGCTCTGCAATTTCTAAGACTATTACCTCACCAATTGATGCCGCCGACAATTGCCACCAATTAACACCGGACAATAGCCAGCCTCGGCCCTGGCGCCGGCAATTGCCCCGAGGCAAATTGCCTGCCGAGGCAATTGCCAGCCAACTGCCTCGGCACTTGCCCCGAGGCAAGCCTCGACTACAATAGAGGCAATTGCCAGCCAAGGCAAGCCTCGCCTCGGCCTCGGCTGCAATTGCTAGAGGCAATTGCCAGCCTTGGCGCCGGCAATTGCCCCAAGGCAAGGCAATTGCCAGCCAAGGCAAGCCGGCAATTGCCAGCCGGCAATTGCCAAGGCGGCGGCAATTGCCGAGGCAAGCCGAGGCAATTGCCTCCTTGCCTTAGCGCCGACAATTTTCTCACGGCACGCACCGAGTGAGCGAGGGAGGAAGAGAGGAGGAGAGAAAGTCTTAGGGTTTCTTATATTTTCTTGGATTCATCCACCGGAACGATTAACCCTTAGTTCCATGCCACCATAGGGTATATATAGGGCTACAATAGGGACTATGAAGAGGAGTTGAATTTTGGCCTGCTAATGGATCCAAACCCGATCGATTAATGAGGATCCATTCCACTAAAGACCCCCATTGAATTACCTCACCAACCCCATATTTACATATGGGCTCCACTTATTACGAATCGTCCATCCCCTGTGTTTAAGATCTCGAATATCCGTTAATAAATTAAATTACTGACAATTTAAATTAATTAACTTCTGGATCCTTGACTAGTACCACTCAACTTTATCATCGTGCCGGATCAAATCCACCTGCAGGGTTTAGCACGATGAACCTTTTGAGCTCATTAAGGGGGCATCATCCTGACTCACCAGGATACGGATTTCGTCAATAATCATCGGTACATCATATTATTAATATTATCTCCTAACTTACCGGGTCTATCGATCTAACAGAATAAATTCACCTATTGTTAAATCAAAGAAATAATAATTAATAATATATGCTCGATATTATTTCGAGATTAAGGGATTGTACTCCATAATATAAACTGAGGTCCTATCCAATTATCGAGTCAGTACAAATTGGATAACCTCGGGTTTCGGTCCTGCACAATGTACTCATAGCACACTAGTGTAATTCTATGGTCATGACCAACCACACCTAATTACACTATAATCATTCCGATGGGTTGTCCAATTCCATCTCAGTTGTGGGCCTTTTATTTATACTAAGCAAGGAACCGATAACACGATCTTCCGTGTGATACTACACACCATGTTATCTACAATGCAAAGTAATTGGACTTTGTGTATGTACTATTATAAACAAACACCTAGTGTAGTTGCGATTCTCTTTTCAAAATAAGATGTTCATATAAAGAAATCATGTCTTTCAGTATACACATCCTATAGAAAGTCCCAGGTAAGCTAGGAAAAAAGTCTTGACCTACAGGGTTGAGCAATAAGTCCTGGTGGGGGATCGGGCAACGAAGACTTGGTGAGTGAAGCCGAGCACGAAGTCTTAGTCCGGTGGATCGAGAAGAAGACTTTGCCGAGAGGGGATTGCGGACAGGAGTCGAGACGGGTCGAGGTCGAACGTCGTCGAGTTCCGAATCCTCGTAGACCGAGCAAAAGTCCAACTAGAGGTTCCGGATGGCAGTAGATACACTCTCCTGAGAGGAGTAGGCGAGGTCGTGTTCCCCGAGAAAGAATCAGTAGGCATTAGTCCGACCTACGGTTTCAGGTGAAGCCTAAAAGTCAGGACTAAGACAGTACTGGTTGTAATCCATACATACTTTAATTATATTTATATTATTGTGGAACTAACCCTTGTTGTAGCTGAAAAGTTGAACCAATTGGACTAGGGTGCCTGAATGAGACTCAGGCGCCTGGGAGCTGGCAGCAAGTGGCTGAGCTAGCGCAACGGTCAAGCTTACATGGCATGTGTTGAGTGGAGGAGCCACATTAGCACTCAGGCGTCTGAAAGGGACTAGGGTGCCTGAGCCAGGATAAAGTTTGACTGTGCAGCGGATAGAATTATCGCCCGAGATACTACGACTAGGGCGCTTGAATGACCTTTCAGGCACCTGACTGACTAATATATAAAGGGGTCGAGAGCAGTACTTCAGAAAAATAATTAACATTCTGTGTTCATTCTGTTCTCCTATTTGCTGCGCAATCAAAGCTCCGACAACGCTGAAACGCTGTCCGACTCTCTAAGCGAAGATTTTCAAGTCATTCAAAGGAGTCGCTATACTATTTTTTTTTTGGACACTTAAGTTTTGTAAATTGTACTTTCTTACAATCATTAGTGAATTGCTCAAAGTAAACAATCAAGGATCGTGGCCCTTGCAGTAAGAGCTGATCAAGACTCTAAAGCAAGTAAAACCAACTTGTGTTAGCCTGCAGTGATTTGAATTTTCGTTGCCTCTTCTCCCATGCTTATTCTTATACTTCTACTGTGTACTTTTTATTCAGAAATTTGAAGAATTTTCTTAAAGTTATATTCACCCCTCCTTCTCTATCGCTCTGTTTCGATCCTACAATTGGTATCAGAGTGGGGGCTGCTCAATTCTGGTGAAACCACTACTTGAGTATATTTCGGATTTTTTCGCTTACTCTCCTAAAATCTTTTTTCATTTTCCATCATATTTTTGTTTGGACTCGAGAATGGTGCAATCACCAATCGAGCATATGTTTCTTTTTATCCCCCACTGCTAATCCAAGACAAAAGTCTTGGTACATTTATTTGTTTGTGTTTTTGCAAGTCGTCGATTCATTCTCTTCTTTCTTAATTGCCATTCAAGAGGGCTATATCACTGCTCGCCCCCCTCTCTTCTCTAGGGAAGATTTCGGTTATTGGAAGAGCCGGATGGAAGTTTACCTGAAAACTCAGGTGGACATGTGTTAGGATATATACTATAAGCCTAGCTTTTGTTTGAACATCTATTTTGAATAAGAATCACAGTGGTCATGTGTTTGCTTTTTATACTTGATATATTTGTGTAATTGTCCAATACTTTACATTGTAGGTAACATGGTGTGTGGTACTACATAGAAGATCATGTTATCAGTTCCTTGTTAAGTATAAGTAGTGGCTCACAACCGAGATGGTTTTGGACAAACCATTGGAATAGTTGTAGTGTAATTTGGTATTAGTCTATTTTGACTATAGAATTACACTAGTGCACTTTGTGTGTATTGAGCAGGACCAATTTGAGGTTGTTCGATTTATACTGACTATATAATCGAACAAAACCTCAATTATTATGATGTACATGCTCTTAATCTCGATGTAATAACAGGCACATGTACTTAATATTTATTTCTTTAATTTACCAATGGGCGAGATTTATTCGTTAAATCTATAGGCCCGGTAAATTGGGAAATAATATTATTTATATGGTGTGTCGTTGATTATAGAAGGAAACCATTTCCTAATTATTTTAGGATGATGATGCCCCCTTGAGAAGCTCATAATGATTATCATGTAAATCTGCAGGTGGATTTAGTCCGACATAATAATAAGGTTGAGTGGTACTACTCTTGGAATTAGATATTAATTAATTAAATTGTCAGTAATTTAATTAATTAATGGACATGCGATATCATAAACACGGGGAGATTATTTACACATAATATAGCGGAGTGCATATTTAATTCTGGGGTTGGTGCGGTAGTTCAATAATAACCCATTGTGGAGCGGGTTATTATTAACGGGTCGGGTTAAGGATCCGTTAGGAGACCAAAACCAACTCCTCCTCATGGTCCATATTGTAGCTTACATATAGCTCTTAAGCCATCATGAAACATAACCTAAGTCTCTCTTTTCTCTCCCTCTCTCTCTCTCTCCTAGGGTTGCGGCGCCGCAAGCCTACACTTGGAGGTGGTCGGCGACAACAGGGAAACAAGGGTGAAGGGAGAGTCTTCTTCTCTTCTCTTTTTGCTTCTTCTCTTCTCTCCTTTGGCCGGCGCAACCACAAGGGAGGTGTAAGGCCGGTGGCGCAAGGAAGAAGAAAAGAAAAGATCTCCTTCCTTGAAGGAGTTCGGCGCAAGCAAAGAGAAGGAGAAGGTGGGCTTGGCCGACGGCGCAAGGTGAAGAAGAATGGAGTTCTTCCTCCTTTGGTGGTCGACGCAAGCAAGGAAGAAAAAATTCTCCTTCCTTTGGTGGTCGGTGCAAGCAAGGAAGAAGGAGTTCTTTCTCCTTTAGTGGTCGGCGCAAGCAAGGAAGAAGAAGGAAAGTTTGGTAGCTTTGTTTCTTGGAAGATCGTCGCCTACACGATGTCCAAGAAGAGGATAGGAATATGATAGAAGATCAAGAGGTAAAACAAGAGGTATAAATCTTATTTTTGTAGGGTTTTGCGGGCCGCGAAAACCGCTTTTTTGCATCGCGGAAACCCCGAAAGCCCCAATAGAAAGGATCCGAGCGAAGAAAACCATTTCAAAAATTTACGAGTGCTCGTTTACATGCTTCAAAACCGATCTACAACCTAGATCTATTAGAGAAGAGAAAACTACCTTCGATGCGTGCCCCGCAATTCCCGCTCGCTCCTCGGTTGGTGTCGGATCTCAAGGATGCAAAGTAGCAACCCTCTAGAAGTATCCACACAAGCAAGAGAGTGGAGAGGAGAGCCCAAAAGTGTGCTAGCACTACTTGGGGTCTCGGCAAGATGAGAGGAGAGGGAGAGCCAAAACAAAACAAAACCAAGTCCGGAGAAGAATGAATCACACACCCACAAAAAACTCCTTTTGTGTGTTTTAGTGGTCGGCCATTTAATGGCCATTATTGGCCATTAAGTGGCCGGCCACCACCTTTGGTAACCCCCTATTTGAATTCAAAATTCAAATGGGGAGGTTACTTAGCCTTGATGATGATGCCAAGTCATCACTTGGTCAAGTCAAGGTGATGTGGCTTGAGTCAAGTCAAACTTGCCTCTTATGGACTTTCCATATTTAGCCAAAGTCAAACTTTGACTTCATTACTCTCCCATGATTAGATTCATCCAACACTTGGATCAAACTCGAGTCCAACTCAAGTTGTCTAATTTGAGTCAAGTCAAACTTGCCTTTTATGGACTTTCCATATTTAGCCAAAGTCAAACTTTGACTTCATTACTCTCGGTCCATCATATGGACTTATTCTCCATCTATTACTCTATGTGTGTGACCCTATAGGTTCTTGTAACGTTGGCAATGCCCTTAAACCTATTTAAGGACATAAGCAATGAGAGGTATCTAGCAACACATCATTGCTCCCCAAGTTACAAGAATGTCGAGATCCAACATCACCATTGTGACTAATAATTGTGACAATCACAATATGTGACAACGTCCTTCTATCCTCGATATCTAGATTGATCTTTCATGAGGCATAGACCGTGTCATCCTCAAATCAATCTATATGTCTTGATCTCCAAGTAGACTCACTATAATCAAATAAGCTCAATATCTAATATTGCCTTATTTGGGCATGGCCATGCACTTAGTGGTCTTACTCTATCAAGAACGAAGATATCACTCCCGTCATATAGGAGGGATAGATCCCATCTACGTTACTCACATCCCTCCGCATAATTTGTTACAAACCCAGTAATCGCCTTTATAGTCCACCCAGTTACGGGTGACGTTTGACGAAGCCAAAGTACGTAACTCCTTATGTAGGGAACTATGGTAACTTTAGGTCTAGGACTATAGTCATACTAATAGTCACATGAGAAAGTATATGACACTCATATAACGATCCATGATACTTTCTCATGGCGGGCCATTCAGTATACATTCTCTAATGTATACCCATGTGTCAACTTGATATCTCATATCCATGACTTGTGAGATCAAGTCATCATGTTGACCTACATGCTAGTCTCTATGCATTAACATTGTCCTTGAATGTTAATACTTGACTAGGAATAATTAAGAGTAGTGTTCTCTATATCATCTCACTATCGATTCAACTAATCGATTGATATAGATAAGAACCTTCTACTCAAGGACGTTATTATACTAAGTTATTTGGCACCAATACACATAAGTACAATAACCATAAGAAATACCTTTATATATAAGAAATATATATACAAGAATATGATACAATGAATCCAAAAAGTAATCATCATATGATTGGCTCTAGGGCTCTCACTAACAATCTCCCACTAGCACTAGTGTCAATCGCTGTAGTATCTAATACCCAATGACCTAGTGTGACCATCATGCTTCATCTGTGCCAAAGCCTTGGTCAAGGGATCTGCGACGTTAGCCTCTGTGGGTACTCTACAAATTTTCACATCTCCTCAATCGATGATCTCTCGAATGAGATGGAATCGCCGTAGTATGTGTTTGGTCCGCTGGTGTGAGCGAGGTTCCTTATCCTGCGCAATAGCTCCATTGTTGTCACAATAGAGCTCTACGGGATCAGATATGCTAGGAACCACCCTAAGCTCAGTGATGAACTTGCGAATCCAAACTGCCTCCTTTGCTGCCTCTGATGCAGCAATATACTCAGCTTCTGTTGTAGAATCTGCAACTGTGTCCTGCTTCGAACTCTTCCAGCTCACAGCTCCGCCATTCAAGCAAAACACGAACCCTGACTGCGATCTGTAATCATCTTGGTCGGTTTGGAAGCTGGCATCAGTGTAACCCTTTACAACTAGATGCTCATCGCCTCCAAATATCAAAAAATATTCCTTAGTCCTTCTCAAGTACTTAAGGATATTCTTGACCGCTATCCAGTGACGTTCACCTGGATCTGACTGGTACCTGCTCGTCATGCTCAAAGCATACGAGACATCAGGACGAGTACATAACATGGCGTACATGATAGATCCTATGGCAGAAGCATAAGGGATCTTATCCATGCGGTCTCTCTCCTCTCTAGAAGAGGGACTCTGAGTCTTCGAAAGACTCACACCATGTGACATTGGCAGAATTCCTCTCTTGGAATTCTGCATGGCAAAACGGTGTAATACCGTATCGATGTATGTACTCTGACTTAGGCCAAGCAATCTCTTAGATCTATCTCTATAGATCTTAATGCCTAGAATGCAGGCTGCTTCACCTAAGTCCTTCATTGCGAAACAAGTCCCCAACCAAGTCTTCACAGACTGTAGCGAAGGGATGTTGTTCCCAATGAGTAGTATGTCATCCACATACAAGACTAGGAAGACTACTGTGCTCCCACTAACCATCTTGTAGACACAAGGTTCATCTTCGTTCTTGATGAAACCAAACTGTTTGATCGCATCATCGAATCGAAGATTCCAGCTCCGAGAAGCTTGCTTTAGACCATAAATGGCCCTATGCAGCTTGCATACTCTGCCAGTATGCTGTGGATCTACAAAACCCTCAGGCTGTGTCATGTACACATCCTCGAGGAGGTTTCCATTCAGAAACGCTGTCTTGACATCCATCTGCCAGATCTCATAATCGTGGTAGGCTGCAATAGCAAGCATGATCCGAATGGACTTAAACATCGCTACTGGAGAAAAAGTTTCATCATAGTCAATACCATGAATTTGCTTGAAACCTTTAGCTACCAGTCTACCCTTATAGGTATGAGTAAGTCCATCCATGTTAGGCTTTCTTTTAAAGACCCACTTACACCCAATGGGTTTGACCCCTTCAAGTGGATCAACCAAGGTCCAAACTTGGTTAGTGTACATGGATTCCATTTCGGATCTCATGGCTTCCAGCCATGACTCAGAATCTGGGCTCATCACAGCTTCCTGATAGGTGGTAGGCTCATTCTCAATGATCATAACGTCATCATGGTCAGGCAAGAGAAATGAATATCTCTCAGGCTGACGACGTACCCTATCAGACCTGCGAAGAGGTAGGTCTACCTGAACAGGTTGTTGTTCCATAACTTCTTGTGTAACAATCTCATCCACAATTTCTTGTGGTTCCTGTTCAGTATCCATCAAGGGCTCAGTGCTATGGTCGTTGTCTTGAACTTCTTCAAGATCAAACGAACTCCCACTAGTCTTTCTAGAAACAAAGTCCCTTTCTAGAAAGACCCCAGTCTTAGCAACAAACACTTTGTGCTGACTGGGAATGTAGAAGTAATATCCCTTAGTTTCCTTGGGATATCCCACGAAATAGCACTTATCGGACTTGGGTCCCAGTTTGTCTGAGACTTGATGTCTAACGTAAGCCTCACAACCCCAAACCCTCATGAAAGACATCTTGGGACTCCTCCCAGTCCATATCGTATATGGTGTCTTCATGACCGCCTTTGATGGAACACGGTTAATTGTGAACGCTGCCGTGTCTAGAGCATATCCCCAAAAGGATATAGGAAGATCTGCGTGACTCATCATAGATCGTACCATATCTAATAAGGTACGATTCCTCCTTTCGGATACACCATTCCACTGTGGTGTCCCAGGAGGAGTGAGTTGAGATAGAATCCCACACTCAGCTAAATAGTCACGAAACTCATGGCTCAAGTATTCTCCACCTCGATCTGATCGAAGTATTTTAATACTCTTGCCGAGTTGGTTTTGTACTTCATTTCTGAATTCTTTGAACTTTTCAAAGGACTCGGACTTATGTGTCATCAAGTACACATAACCATATCTACTGAAATCATCAGTAAATGTGATGAAGTATCTATAACCACCTCGAGCAGCAACATTGAAAGGGCCACATACATCAGAATGTATGAGTCCTAACAAATCTGTTGCCCTCTCGCTATGTCCACTAAAGGGAGTCTTAGTCATCTTGCCTAGAAGGCATGACTCGCATGTCTCATATGATTCAAAATCAAATGAATCCAGCAATCCATCCTTATGGAGCTGGGACAAGCGACTCTCATTTATGTGGCCTAAGCGACAGTGCCAGAGATAGGTTGGGTTCAACTCATTTGATCTCAACCTCTTGGTACTTACATTATAGATAGGGCGTTCTAAGTCTAGAATGTAGAGTCCGTTGATAAGATCTGCACTACAATAGAACATTTCATTTAAATAGACTGAACAACATTTGTTCTTAATTATAAATGAGAAGCCTTTCTTGTCTAGACAAGAAACAGAAATTATGTTCTTAGTAAGTGCAGGTACATAACAACAATCATCTAGTTCCAGTACAAGCCCAGAGGGCAGAGATAGAAAATAAGTTCCTACAGCAACAGCAGCAACTCGTGCTCCATTGCCTACTCGTAGGTCCACCTCGCCCTTTGCCAATGCCCTGCTATTTCTCAGCCCCTGCACATTGGTACAAATGTGAGAAGCACATCCAGTATCTAATACCCATGATGTAGAAATAGAAAGGTTGACTTCTATAACATATATACCTGAAGTAGAAGGCTCGCTTCTCTTCTTCTTAAGATCCTCCAGGTAGATCTTGCAGTTTCTTTTCCAATGCCCTTTCTCACCGCAATGGAAACAGGTGGCATCCTTCTGCACCCCACCCTTGGGTTTAAGTGCTGCAGAGCTGGCTTTGCCCTTGGTTTGGGTCTTACCCTTACCTTTGGGCTTCCACTTACCCTTGCCTTTGCCCTTCTGTACCATCAGGACGGTACTAGGCTTGGTGAGATTAGGCTCAGCAGTTCTTAACATGTTGAGTATCTCGGGAAGTGGTTTGTCTAATTCGTTCATGTTGTAATTCATGACGAATTGACGGTAACCAGGCGGCAACGATTGCAGAATCAGGTCGGTAGCCAGCTCTTGGCCCAAGGGAAACCCTAGTCTATCGAGGTTCTCGACGTACCCAATCATCTTGAGTACGTGAGTTCCTACTGGGGTTCCCTCTTTCATCTTGCATGAAAAGAGGGCCTGAGTCACTTCGAACCGCTCATGCCTTGCCTGCCCTTGATATAATTGCTTGAGGTGGCCAATCATATCGTAAGCATTCATGTTCTCGTGTTGCTTCTGAAGCTCAGAGGACATGCAGCATAGCATTAGGCACGACACGTCTAACGCGTCGTCTTGATGCTTCTGATGAGCATCTCTAACGCTACGGATGGCTGAGGGTGGTGGTGCTTCAGGAACTGCTTGCTCTAGAACGTACAGCTTACGTTCCTGTTTGAGGACTATCCTCAAGTTCCTGTACCAGTCCAGGAAATTAGCTCCAGTGAGCTTGTCCTTCTCAAGGACAGATCGCAGAGAGAGAGTATTCGCGTTTGAAGACATGCTAATCTACAACAGATAAATGCAGAGAATAAATATCATATTCTAGTAATCATCTAATTAGGCCTTTAATTAAATGATGCTCCCACTAAATTATAGGAATTTTGGTGGAATCAAGTCATTGGAGTGGTCAAACCACACTACTAGATCCGTACCAATTTACTATAATTTATGTGGGACAAGATCCACATCATACTATGCCTTGAGTTAACTTTGGCTAAATCGCCCAAGACTTAGTATGATCGGTAGATAACTAATTTATCAATTACATCTCTATGCAACTCTTGTTTATAGGATCAAGATTTAACGTTTACGAATAATCTTGAGTTAGCTTTGGCTAAATCGCTCAAGACTATTTAAAACGGTGATTTTGTCCTACCCTTTCCAACTATTGGAATACGCCTATAGCTTTACTCGATCCAATTGAGTTAACTAGTTACTCAATCTGATTGAGCTCGATCTAACCCGAGCCGTGATAGGCAGGACCAAGGTTGTCCCTCCGCATCCTACCAAGATTAAATGCGTTGCTCTGCTTTGGCAGAATCGACAAGCGCATATGATCGAGGTAGTGATGGGTATCAGGACCCGGTAGGCGTTTACGAGTTGATTCGATTTTAGATCTAATCTAATCGAGGATGTGCATCACATCTAGGCATTTATGAAATCTAATTTAATCCTAAATGTGTATTAAGTGCACATCAAAATGTGGTTCCCACATTACTTGTGCATCTCATACACTTAAGTTTATTTTTACTATTCTACATTATCATGCATCATATACATCACAAGCATAGCAATAATAAAAATAAACATAAGTGACTTGGTCATGGCCCTACTAAGACCCTCTCAAGCCAATGAGAGGATCCGATGGTCAACCTAGGTCTAGCGGCTTCTCCAAGCGCTTCCTCTTGACCGTCTTGGTGTTGTCGGCTAGTTCTCCCGAGTCCAAGTTCTCCGGAATTTCCGTCGTCTTCACTTTTGTACATTACAAATTTTTATACTCGAGTTACATTCGAGTCTAAATATGAAATACAACAGAAATAAAATATTAAAAGCCGACACGCAGGTCGCAAACACAATACAACACGCACATGTACAAAAACGGCGCGCAGGCCGTATTATGAATTACAACACAATTTTAATCTTATTAAAAATTGGGTTTTGGGCCATGACCATCACACTACTGTACATAATTCAAAATTATGTAATTTTACAGTTTTATATAATTTTTCTACTGATTTTTAGAATTTTTCGAGTCACAACTCCGCGGCGGTCCCGGTAAGCGGGTTTCGGGCGTAATCGCGAGACAAGGCCCCTTGCGGGGTTAGGGGCGGCGCCCCTACTCGTGAAATAACCTTCACGAGTGTCTTCTTGCGATTATACAGCGCCTTTACCCGCTTTCCCAAAATCCATTTGGGCGAAACTTGCCGTTTCGGAAAAGTTTTTCTCGGTGGCAAAGTCTACAAATGCTTCGCACTCGTCGCTTTGCCTCTACGAGGAAAAATACTCAAAAATCCTAAAATTTAGAAAAATTACAGAAGCATAAAATTATCTAAATTTTGTATCTAATACAAAAAAATAAAAACCAAAACGAGCACAAGCTTCGCTCGTGGCTCTGATACCACTGTAGGGTTTTCGGGCCGCGAAAACGCTTTTTCGCGTCGCGGAAACCCCGAAAGCCCCAATAGAAAGGATCCGAGCGAAGAAAACCATTTCAAAAATTTACGAGTGCTCGTTTACATGCTTCAAAACCGATCTACAACCTAGATCTATTAGAGAAGAGAAAACTACCTTCGATGCGTGCCCCGCAATTCCCGCTCGCTCCTCGGTTGGTGTCGGATCTCAAGGATGCAAAGTAGCAACCCTCTAGAAGTATCCACACAAGCAAGAGAGTGGAGAGGAGAGCCCAAAAGTGTGCTAGCACTACTTGGGGTCTCGGCAAGATGAGAGGAGAGGGAGAGCCAAAAAAAACAAAACCAAGTGGAGAAGAATGAATCACACACCCACAAAAAACTCCTTTTGTGTGTTTTAGTGGCCGGCCATTAATGGCCATTATTGGCCATTAAGTGGCCGGCCACCACTTTGGTAACCCCCTATTTGAATTCAAAATTCAAATGGGGAGGTTACTTAGCCTTGATGATGATGCCAAGTCATCACTTGGTCAAGTCAAGGTGATGTGGCTTGAGTCAAGTCAAACTTGCCTCTTATGGACTTTCCATATTTAGCCAAAGTCAAACTTTGACTTCATTACTCTCCCATGATTAGATTCATCCAACACTTGGATCAAACTCGAGTCCAACTCAAGTTGTCTAATTTGAGTCAAGTCAAACTTGCCTTTTATGGACTTTCCATATTTAGCCAAAGTCAAACTTTGACTTCATTACTCTCGGTCCATCATATGGACTTATTCTCCATCTATTACTCTATGTGTGTGACCCTATAGGTTCTTGTAACGTTGGCAATGCCCTTAAACCTATTTAAGGACATAAGCAATGAGAGGTATCTAGCAACACATCATTGCTCCCCAAGTTACAAGAATGTCGAGATCCAACATCACCATTGTGACTAATAATTGTGACCAATCACAATATGTGACAACGTCCTTCTATCCTCGATATCTAGATTGATCTTTCATGAGGCATAGACCGTGTCATCCTCAAATCAATCTATATGTCTTGATCTCCAAGTAGACTCACTATAATCAAATAAGCTCATATCTAATATTGCCTTATTTGGGCATGGCCATGCACTTAGTGGTCTTACTCTATCAGAACAAGATATCACTCCCGTCATATAGGAGGGATAGATCCCATCTACGTTACTCACATCCCTCCGCATAATTTGTTACAAACCCAG
>JAGFNQ010008353.1:0-50115 GCA_024364735.1 Boesenbergia rotunda | reverse complement strand
ACCGCTATCCAGTGACGTTCACCTGGATCTGACTGGTACCTGCTCGTCATGCTCAAAGCATACGAGACATCAGGACGAGTACATAACATGGCGTACATGATAGATCCTATGGCAGAAGCATAAGGGATCTTATCCATGCGGTCTCTCTCCTCTCTAGAAGAGGGACTCTGAGTCTTCGAAGACTCACACCATGTGACATTGGCAGAATTCCTCTCTTGGAATTCTGCATGGCAAAACGGTGTAATACCGTATCGATGTATGTACTCTGACTTAGGCCAAGCAATCTCTTAGATCTATCTCTATAGATCTTAATGCCTAGAATGCAGGCTGCTTCACCTAAGTCCTTCATTGCGAAACAAGTCCCCAACCAAGTCTTCACAGACTGTAGCGAAGGGATGTTGTTCCCAATGAGTAGTATGTCATCCACATACAAGACTAGGAAGACTACTGTGCTCCCACTAACCATCTTGTAGACACAAGGTTCATCTCGTTCTTGATGAAACCAAACTGTTTGATCGCATCATCGAATCGAAGATTCCAGCTCCGAGAAGCTTGCTTTAGACCATAAATGGCCCTATGCAGCTTGCATACTCTGCCAGTATGCTGTGGATCTACAAAACCCTCAGGCTGTGTCATGTACACATCCTCGAGGAGGTTTCCATTCAGAAACGCTGTCTTGACATCCATCTGCCAGATCTCATAATCGTGGTAGGCTGCAATAGCAAGCATGATCCGAATGGACTTAAACATCGCTACTGGAGAAAAAGTTTCATCATAGTCAATACCATGAATTTGCTTGAAACCTTTAGCTACCAGTCTACCCTTATAGGTATGAGTAAGTCCATCCATGTTAGGCTTTCTTTTAAAGACCCACTTACACCCAATGGGTTTGACCCCTTCAAGTGGATCAACCAAGGTCCAAACTTGGTTAGTGTACATGGATTCCATTTCGGATCTCATGGCTTCCAGCCATGACTCAGAATCTGGGCTCATCACAGCTTCCTGATAGGTGGTAGGCTCATTCTCAATGATCATAACGTCATCATGGTCAGGCAAGAGAAATGAATATCTCTCAGGCTGACGACGTACCCTATCAGACCTGCGAAGAGGTAGGTCTACCTGAACAGGTTGTTGTTCCATAACTTCTTGTGTAACAATCTCATCCACAATTTCTTGTGGTTCCTGTTCATATCCATCAAGGGCTCAGTGCTATGGTCGTTGTCTTGAACTTCTTCAAGATCAAACGAACTCCCACTAGTCTTTCTAGAAACAAAGTCCCTTTCTAGAAAGACCCCAGTCTTAGCAACAAACACTTTGTGCTGACTGGGAATGTAGAAGTAATATCCCTTAGTTTCCTTGGGATATCCCACGAAATAGCACTTATCGGACTTGGGTCCCAGTTTGTCTGAGACTTGATGTCTAACGTAAGCCTCACAACCCCAAACCCTCATGAAAGACATCTTGGGACTCCTCCCAGTCCATATCGTATATGGTGTCTTCATGACCGCCTTTGATGGAACACGGTTAATTGTGAACGCTGCCGTGTCTAGAGCATATCCCCAAAAGGATATAGGAAGATCTGCGTGACTCATCATAGATCGTACCATATCTAATAAGGTACGATTCCTCCTTTCGGATACACCATTCCACTGTGGTGTCCCAGGAGGAGTGAGTTGAGATAGAATCCCACACTCAGCTAAATAGTCACGAAACTCATGGCTCAAGTATTCTCCACCTCGATCTATCGAAGTATTTTAATACTCTTGCCGAGTTGGTTTTGTACTTCATTTCTGAATTCTTTGAACTTTTCAAAGGACTCGGACTTATGTGTCATCAAGTACACATAACCATATCTACTGAAATCATCAGTAAATGTGATGAAGTATCTATAACCACCTCGAGCAGCAACATTGAAAGGGCCACATACATCAGAATGTATGAGTCCTAACAAATCTGTTGCCCTCTCGCTATGTCCACTAAAGGGAGTCTTAGTCATCTTGCCTAGAAGGCATGACTCGCATGTCTCATATGATTCAAAATCAAATGAATCCAGCAATCCATCCTTATGGAGCTGGGCAAGCGACTCTCATTTATGTGGCCTAAGCGACAGTGCCAGAGATAGGTTGGGTTCAACTCATTTGATCTCAACCTCTTGGTACTTACATTATAGATAGGGCGTTCTAAGTCTAGAATGTAGAGTCCGTTGATAAGATCTGCACTACAATAGAACATTTCATTTAAATAGACTGAACAACATTTGTTCTTAATTATAAATGAGAAGCCTTTCTTGTCTAGACAAGAAACAGAAATTATGTTCTTAGTAAGTGCAGGTACATAACAACAATCATCTAGTTCCAGTACAAGCCCAGAGGGCAGAGATAGAAAATAAGTTCCTACAGCAACAGCAGCAACTCGTGCTCCATTGCCTACTCGTAGGTCCACCTCGCCCTTTGCCAATGCCCTGCTATTTCTCAGCCCCTGCACATTGGTACAAATGTGAGAAGCACATCCAGTATCTAATACCCATGATGTAGAAATAGAAAGGTTGACTTCTATAACATATATACCTGAAGTAGAAGGCTCGCTTCTCTTCTTCTTAAGATCCTCCAGGTAGATCTTGCAGTTTCTTTTCCAATGCCCTTTCTCACCGCAATGGAAACAGGTGGCATCCTTCTGCACCCCACCCTTGGGTTTAAGTGCTGCAGAGCTGGCTTTGCCCTTGGTTTGGGTCTTACCCTTACCTTTGGGCTTCCACTTACCCTTGCCTTTGCCCTTCTGTACCATCAGGACGGTACTAGGCTTGGTGAGATTAGGCTCAGCAGTTCTTAACATGTTGAGTATCTCGGAAGTGGTTTGTCTAATTCGTTCATGTTGTAATTCATGACGAATTGACGGTAACCAGGCGCAACGATTGCAGAATCAGGTCGGTAGCCAGCTCTTGGCCCAAGGGAAACCCTAGTCTATCGAGGTTCTCGACGTACCCAATCATCTTGAGTACGTGAGTTCCTACTGGGGTTCCCTCTTTCATCTTGCATGAAAAGAGGGCCTGAGTCACTTCGAACCGCTCATGCCTTGCCTGCCCTTGATATAATTGCTTGAGGTGGCCAATCATATCGTAAGCATTCATGTTCTCGTGTTGCTTCTGAAGCTCAGAGGACATGCAGCATAGCATTAGGCACGACACGTCTAACGCGTCGTCTTGATGCTTCTGATGAGCATCTCTAACGCTACGGATGGCTGAGGGTGGTGGTGCTTCAGGAACTGCTTGCTCTAGAACGTACAGCTTACGTTCCTGTTTGAGGACTATCCTCAAGTTCCTGTACCAGTCCAGGAAATTAGCTCCAGTGAGCTTGTCCTTCTCAAGGACAGATCGCAGAGAGAGAGTATTCGCGTTTGAAGACATGACAATCTACAACAGATAAATGCAGAGAATAAATATCATATTATAGTAATCATCTAATTAGGCCTTTAATTAAATGATGCTCCCACTAAATTATAGAAATTTTGGTGGAATCAAGTCATTGGAGTGGTCAAACCACACTACTAGATCCGTACCAATTTACTATAATTTATGTGGGACAAGATCCACATCATACTATGCCTTGAGTTAACTTTGGCTAAATCGCCCAAGGCTTAGTATGATCGGTAGATAACTAATTTATCAATTACATCTCTATGCAACTCTTGTTTATAGGATCAAGATTTAACGTTTACGAATAATCTTGAGTTAGCTTTGGCTAAATCGCTCAAGACTATTTAAAACGGTGATTTTGTCCTACCCTTTCCAACTATTGGAATACGCCTATACTCGATCCAATTGAGTTAACTAGTTACTCAATCTGATTGAGCTCGATCTAACCCGAGCCGTGATAGGCAGGACCAAGGTTGTCCCTCCGCATCCTACCAAGATTAAATGCGTTGCTCTGCTTTGGCAGAATCGACAAGCGCATATGATCGAGGTAGTGATGGGTATCAGGACCCGGTAGGCGTTTACGAGTTGATTCGATTTTAGATCTAATCTAATCGAGGATGTGCATCACATCTAGGCATTTATGAAATCTAATTTAATCCTAAATGTGTATTAAGTGCACATCAAAATGTGGTTCCCACATTACTTGTGCATCTCATACACTTAAGTTTATTTTTACTATTCTACATTATCATGCATCATATACATCACAAGCATAGCAATAATAAAAATAAACATAAGTGACTTGGTCATGGCCCTACTAAGACCCTCTCAAGCCAATGAGAGGATCCGATGGTCAACCTAGGTCTAGCGGCTTCTCCAAGCGCTTCCTCTTGACCGTCTTGGTGTTGTCGGCTAGTTCTCCCGAGTCCAAGTTCTCCGGAATTTCCGTCGTCTTCACTTTTGTACATTACAAATTTTTATACTCGAGTTACATTCGAGTCTAAATATGAAATACAACAGAAATAAAATATTAAAAGCCGACAGCAGGTCGCAAACACAATACAACACGCACATGTACAAAAACGGCGCGCAGGCCGTATTATGAATTACAACACAATTTTAATCTTATTAAAAATTGGGTTTTGGGCCATGACCATCACACTACTGTACATAATTCAAAATTATGTAATTTTACAGTTTTTATATAATTTTTCTACTGATTTTTAGAATTTTTCGAGTCACAACTCCGCGGCGGTCCCGGTAAGCGGGTTTCGGGCGTAATCGCGAGACAAGGCCCCTTGCGGGGTTAGGGGCAGCGCCCCTACTCGTGAAATAACCTTCACGAGTGTCTTCTTGCGATTATACAGCGCCTTTACCCGCTGTCCCAAAATCCATTTGGGCGAAACTTGCCGTTTCGGAGAAGTTTTTCTCGGTGGCAAAGTCTACAAGTGCTTCGCACTCGTCGCTTTGCCTCTACGAGGAAAAATACTCAAAAATCCTAAAATTTAGAAAAATTACAGAAGCATAAAATTATCTAAATTTTTGTATCTAATACAAAAAAATAAAAACCAAAACGAGCACAAGCTTCGCTCGTGGCTCTGATACCACTGTAGGGTTTTGCGGGCCGCGAAAATCGCTTTTTCGCGTCGCGGAAACCCCGAAAGCCCCAATAGAAAGGATCCGAGCGAAGAAAACCATTTCAAAAATTTACGAGTGCTCGTTTACATGCTTCAAAACCGATCTACAACCTAGATCTATTAGAGAAGAGAAAACTACCTTCGATGCGTGCCCCGCAATTCCCGCTCGCTCCTCGGTTGGTGTCGGATCTCAAGGATGCAAAGTAGCAACCCTCTAGAAGTATCCACACAAGCAAGAGAGTGGAGAGGAGAGCCCAAAAGTGTGCTAGCACTACTTGGGGTCTCGGCAAGATGAGAGGAGAGGGAGAGCCAAAAAAAACAAAACCAAGTCCGGAGAAGAATGAATCACACACCCACAAAAAACTCCTTTTGTGTGTTTTAGTGGTCGGCCATTTAATGGCCATTATTGGCCATTAAGTGGCCGGCCACCACCTTTGGTAACCCCCTATTTGAATTCAAAATTCAAATGGGGAGGTTACTTAGCCTTGATGATGATGCCAAGTCATCACTTGGTCAAGTCAAGGTGATGTGGCTTGAGTCAAGTCAAACTTGCCTCTTATGACTTTCCATATTTAGCCAAAGTCAAACTTTGACTTCATTACTCTCCCATGATTAGATTCATCCAACACTTGATCAAACTCGAGTCCAACTCAAGTTGTCTAATTTGAGTCAAGTCAAACTTGCCTTTTATGGACTTTCCATATTTAGCCAAAGTCAAACTTTGACTTCATTACTCTCGGTCCATCATATGGACTTATTCTCCATCTATTACTCTATGTGTGTGACCCTATAGGTTCTTGTAACGTTGGCAATGCCCTTAAACCTATTTAAGGACATAAGCAATGAGAGGTATCTAGCAACACATCATTGCTCCCCAAGTTACAAGAATGTCGAGATCCAACATCACCATTGTGACTAATAATTGTGACAATCACAATATGTGACAACGTCCTTCTATCCTCGATATCTAGATTGATCTTTCATGAGGCATAGACCGTGTCATCCTCAAATCAATCTATATGTCTTGATCTCCAAGTAGACTCACTATAATCAAATAAGCTCAATATCTAATATTGCCTTATTTGGGCATGGCCATGCACTTAGTGGTCTTACTCTATCAAGAACGAAGATATCACTCCCGTCATATAGGAGGGATAGATCCCATCTACGTTACTCACATCCCTCCGCATAATTTGTTACAAACCCAGTAATCGCCTTTATAGTCCACCCAGTTACGGGTGACGTTTGACGAAGCCAAAGTACGTAACTCCTTATGTAGGGAACTATGGTAACTTTAGGTCTAGGACTATAGTCATACTAATAGTCACATGAGAAAGTATATGACACTCATATAACGATCCATGATACTTTCTCATGGCGGGCCATTCAGTATACATTCTCTAATATATACCCATGTGTCAACTTGATATCTCATATCCATGACTTGTGAGATCAAGTCATCATGTTGACCTACATGCTAGTCTCTATGCATTAACATTGTCCTTGAATGTTAATACTTGACTAGGAATAATTAAGAGTAGTGTTCTCTATATCATCTCACTATCGATTCAACTAATCGATTGATATAGATAAGAACCTTCTACTCAAGGACGTTATTATACTAAGTTATTTGGCACCAATACACATAAGTACAATAACCATAAGAAATGCCTTTATATATAAGAAATATATATACAAGAATATGATACAATGAGTCCAAAAAGTAATCATCATATGATTGGCTCTAGGGCTCTCACTAACAATTTTCATGCTTGTATTAATTGTATTGCTTATTTACATGGACCCCGAAGATAAACACAAGAACTAGCGATCCAATCATCATCTATTCCGCGGCTAAACGATAAAAGGAGTTAGATTTCTTGAACAACAAGTTTGCTCAAGCGATCACTCAATCGAATAGCACGATGATGAAAAAGGTCATTCGAAAAGGTTTCTTTCCATCCGGATTAGTTCTAATCAATAAAATTTTAATCCGGAGATATGGAGAGAAACCCGTTCTAGAACTACCAACAATTGGTATGAGAGCATGTACTATTGGGAATAGGTATGACTTGGCGGGCTTCCTAAGCAAATACCTAGTCGTCCATGAGAGACCTCTCCGTGTCTACGGATTAAAAATTTAATCCGAATGAAGACCTATCTCCCAAACGACCGTCTCGTCGTTGTACTAATTGGTTCGAGTTACAACTTAGCTAAACTTGATAGTTAAGCCTTGTAACTCGCCTAACCAATTTGTCGCGGAAAAGACGACGAGCGGATCGCTGGTTTTTGTGTTTATTATCGAGGTCCATGACATAATTAATTATCAACATTAATTAACAAATAATTAAACCATGATAATTAATTAAAGACACACATGCAATGATAGAAAAACAAAGGAGCCAAAGAGAAGTTATACCTCTTCTTTTACCTTGCGATCTTCTATCGTATGACCCTCCCCTCTTAGACGTCGTGTGGGTGTCGATCTACGAAGATCCGGAGTCACCAAGGCGTCTTCTCCCAATCTCTAGCTTGGCCGAAACCCTAGAGATGCCTCCACCAATGCCGCCGGAACCCTAACCCTAATGATGGGTTGCACCGGCCACCGAGAGGTAGAAGGGAGAAGATGAAGGTGAATATGAAGAGAAACAATCTCCTTCTCCACACCAAGACCTAGCCTAAACCCTAGCTCTTCCCCTAGCTCACTGACGGCCAACCACCAAGGGATGATTGCCGCCGACCACCTTGGAAGAGGCCCTCCTCTTCTTCACTTTGCGCCGCTGGCCTCCCAACAAGAAGAGTCACCGCCAGCCCCTTTTGAAGAAGACTCACTCCCATCCTTGCGCCGCCGACCTCCCAAGGTGATGGACTGCCGCCGACCACCGAAAGAAAGCTCCCTTCTTCTTCTTCCCTTGCGCCGCTGACCAAGCAAGGAGGAGTTTCACTTGCAGCCGCTGCCAGCCACCGTGGGAGAAGAAGTTCCCCTCTTCTTCTTGCTTGTATCTGCCGCCGGTCACCTTGGAAGAAGAAGGTGTCTTCTTCTTCACCTACCGTCGTCGGCCAAGCAAGGAGGATATGGGTCGCCGACCACTTCCTTCTCCCTCACGGACTTGCTCCGGCCAAGGTGGATGAAGAGCTCCCTTGCCCAAGCCTTTAGGAGGAGAGAAGAGATTAGGGAAGAGGAGAAGAAAGCTTCTTCACAGCCGCCGCCCTAACCCTAGGAGTGAGAGGGAAGTAATGAGGAGAGAGGAGGATTAGGTTAGTGTAGGGTAGGTATTGCTTGGCGGTTTCCAAGACAACCACGGGGTCGTACCTGAGAGACCTCTCTATGTCTACAGAATAAAATTTTAATCCGAATAGAGATCCATCCCTATAACGACCGTCTCGTCGTCATGTTAATTAATCCAAGTTACAACTTAGCCAAAACCAAGGTTAAGGCCTTGTAACTTTCCGGATTAATTAACCGCGAAAAGACAACGATTAGATCGCCGATTTTTGTGTTTGTATTCGGGGTCCAGTTAGTTAATTATTATCCATGATAAACAATCAAAATAATTAACAAACATACATAAAATGATGAGGCATAAAATCATGGCACAATTAAATATAGCAAAAGTAAAATGGAGCTCGGGAGAGTTATACCTTGTCGTTTACCTCGTAGTTTTCTACCTTATGACCCTCCCTTCCTGGACGTCGTGTGGGCGATGATCTACCAAGACGCGAAGTCACCAAGGCACACCAATTAATCCTTCTCTTCTTCCTTCCCTTATGCCAACACCAAAACCTAGGTTAGGGTTTGGTCCCGCCGACATCCCTTTAAGGATGAGAAGATGAAGGTGAGAAGATGAGCTCCTCTCCTTCACCACAGCCCGCGCCAACCTCCCTACTTCTTCCTATCCTGCGGAAGCAACTCCACAAGGAAGAAGAGCTCCTCCAACCTCTCCTTTTGCCGGAGACAAACACCAAAAGGGAGAGAGTCCTTCTCGCCGGCGACCACACCTCTTCCTCCTCTACTTCCGCGAGCCACAAAGGTGAAGAGAACTCCTCCTTGTCTAGTGAACTTCCGTAGTAGAAGATCTGGAAGATGAGAAGATGAGAGGAAGAAACCAAGGATGTTTCTTCACCCCACCACTGGCGCCACCTTGCTTCCTTGCGCCGGCAAACCGCGCCTCCTCCAACCTCGCTGCTCACCAAAACCGACAGAGGAGAGCTCCACCGGTTGCTCCTGGTTACTGGCAACGGTTTGGAAGAGAGGAGAAGAAGAAAAGAGGAGAGGATTCCCTCTTTTCTTCACCGCCGGATTGCCCTAGGAAAGAGGTGGAAGAGAAGAGAGGAGGAGGAGAGAGAGAGGTTTTAGGGTTTTAATTAATTGGAAAAATTCTAATTAATTATGGATTAATTCATTAACCTTGTTTCATGACTCCTCAAGGGTATTTATAGGGCTAAGATAGGGACCATGAGGAGGAGTTGATTCTTGGCCAGCTAATGGATCCAAACCCGATCCATTAATGGTGATCCATTCCACTAAAAGATCCCATTGTACTTCCTCACCAACATATGGGCTCCACATATTACGAGTCATCCATCTCCTCATGTTTAAGATATCGAATGCGGATAATTAATTTAATTTACTGATAATTAAATTAATTATCCTCTTGATCCTTGATTAGTATCACTCAACCTTTTCATCATGTCGGACCATAGTCCACTTGCAAGATTTGACATGACGATCCTTTTGAGCTCACCAAGGGGTATCATCATCCTGACTCATCAGGACACGGATTCCGTCAATAATCAATGACACACCATATAATTAATATTATTTCCCAATTTACTGGGCTTATTGATTTAACAGAATAAATCTCACCCTTTGGTAAGTCAAAGAAATAATATATAATTATACGTGCCCGTTATTATTTCAGGATTAAGAGATCGTACTCTATAATATTTATCCGAGGTCTAATCCAATTTACTAAGTCAGTACAAAATTGGATGACCTCTCTTTTGGTCCTACTCAATGTACACAAAGTACACTAGTGTAATTCCATGGTTAAGATAAACCACACCTTATTACACTACAATCATCCCGATAGTTTGTCCAACTCCATCTCGGTTGTGAGTCTCTTTCTTATACTTCGACAAGGAACCTGATAACATGATCTTCTGTGCAACACTACGCACCATGTTATCTACAATGCCAAGTATTAGACAATTTTGTGCATATACTAATATAAACATGCACTGTGTGATTTTGCGATTCTCTTTAAAATGTAAATGTATTCTAACCAAAAGCAAAGCTTTTAGTATACATCCTAACAGTTAGCTCTCTTGGATGATTAATTAGCCTTGGTTTCATGACTCCTATGGGGTATTTATAGGGTTACAATAGGGACCATGAGAAGAAGTTGGGTCTTGGCCTGCTAATGGATCCAAACTCGATCCATTAATGAAGAGTCATTCTACTAAAAGCCCTTCATTGAATCACCTCACCAACCCCCATATTTACATATGAGCTCCACCTATTATGAGTACAATTTCTCTCAGTGTTTAAGATATCGAATGCCCGTTGATTAATTTAAATTACTGCCAATTTTAATTAATCAACCTCTAACTCCTTAACTAGTACCACTCGACCTTATCATCATGTTGGAACAAGTTGTAACGCCCACTTTTTTTTTTAAAAAAAAAAGCGGCGTTACGCTGACATACTTAAGGCATGTAACATCATACTGCAGCGGAATAACTTAAACCTTACATATACATGCCCCTACTACCATCCCTAATATAATGACATGGAACTTAACATATGAACGCCATGCTTAACATCATATCATAACATGCTTAACATCATACCATAAGGTTCATATCATATCATACTTGACATCTTATCATAAAGTTCCATAAGTCACTATTCGAGCAGATAGGTAGCAAAAATAAAGTTCTTAGCATAAACGGTTAACACATTCGATTTCATGGGCCAAGTCACCATCACACACATATTTCAGGCCCTCCTGCTGCTTCCTCATTATCCCCTTGCATGATCTGCGGTATAAGGAAAGAAGACTATAAGCACACAGGCTTAGTAAGACTCTTTCCTACTCACTAAAACATTCGTCATTTCATAATAAGCACATAAAACATCATCATATTTACCATAGCCTTGACATGACATGATCATAAACATAAGTGAACATTCGTAGCATAGCATGAGACATGGCATGAACATAATCATACTAACCTTCTAAGCATAGCATGAAACATGGCATAACATAACATAATAATCTTCCCTAGCATGGCATAAGACATGGTATAAGATTAAACGTAGTAGCATGGCATAATACATGGCATAGCATAACGTAACAAAAATCAACCTATATGGCATAACATAGGCATAAACATAAGTGAACATACATAGCATAGCATGAGACATGGCATGAACATAATCATACTAACATTCTAAGCATAGCATGGAACATGGCATAACATAACATAATAATCTTCCCTAGCATGGCATAAGACATGGTATAAGCTTAAACGTAGTAGCATGGCATAATACATGGCATAGCATAACGTAACAAAAATCAACCTATATGGCATAACATGGGCATATCTTCTATCCTATCATATGAACATCTTCTTAACATAATCCTGACATAGATCATTCATGCATATCTTTTATCGTAAAGCATAAGTATAAGACATCATTATCGTAACATAATGCATATCATGTATGAATGCATGGGTGGAATGCATTTACATAAAGATGCTTAACTTTTAAAACATACTTTGAAAATGCTTAAACATCATCATCATAACATTTGGGGTCCCCGGCTTGTACCACATACATACATCATAGCGCGCATCCCTAGTAAATCCGAGGTAGCTAGCCCCGACCTACTAGGGTAAGGACAGCATAATCGGTAGTCCCCGAACCGAGGCGCTTCTTAAGGAGCCCATCCCTGTTGCACAGCTCCGGTAGTGCCAGAACCGTGGATAGCTTCGGTAGTCCATAACCGGGGCGTTCTTAAGGTGCCCATCCCTTGGACCCATACTTCGGTCCGGTACAAGCCCATACATAAAGTAAAATACTTTTCATGCTTCATCATTCATAAGACATTCATGGCATACTCATCATAGCATAACTTGTTACGGCTCGGCCTGTCTACCGGCCCATTTACCGGTCCTCTCGACCGTCGTACCGTCGACCATCGACCGTGCCATTTAGCATATTTATGCCTTAAAGACATAAGCATCATCTTTCATTCATCATACTTGTCATTCATCATTTTCATTCTTAGACATGGCATATGTACACATCATTCATAGAGCATGGCATATGTTCGTATCATCCTAAAACATGGCATATCATTCCTAAACATGGCATATCATGCATAACCATGGCATATCATTCATAAACATGACATATCATTCATAACATGACATATCATTCATAACATGACATATCATTCATAAACATGACATATCATGCATAACCATGGCATATCATTCATAAACATGGCATATTATTCGTAAACATGGCATATCATTCATAAACATGGCATATCATGCATAACCATGGCATATCATTCATAAACATGGCATATCATACGTAAACATAGCATATCATTCATAACATGGCCTATCATTTATAAACATAAATCACATCTTACCATAAGGCCCTTGGGACCCTTACTTGTAATAAATCTTAACTTTTATCCTATTAACCCTTATTGGCCGAAACTTGTGGAGTCCCAAGGCCATGTGAAAATTCACATAACCACCATCCATCATCCTTATATCATGGCAACACATAAACATATGCTTGAAGTTAAAGACTCAACCCTAACCCTTGGGTCCTTGGGGTTGGCCGAACCATATGGGCCTCTAGGATGCTCCAAAAATTCCCAAAAATTATAAATAACTTCTAAACATCATAAGAGAACATCAAATAATATTATCATGATTTTTAACATATTTATAGACATTTAAATCATGGTGGCTGAAACCCATAAACATAGGGACCTTGGTTTTGCCCCTTTCATGTTGGCCGAAACCCTAGAGTATCCTAGGGTACTCCAAAAATTCCAAAAAATTATACTTAACCTCTACACATCATAAGGGAACATCAAATAACATTATCATGATTTTTAACATATTTCTAGACATTTAAAACATGGTGGCCGAAACCCTTGAACTTAAGGTTCTGGGTTTTGCTTCTTTCATGTTGGCCGAAACTCTAGGGTGTCCTAGGGTACTCCAAAAATTCCCAAAAATTATACTTAACTTCTAAAAATCATAAGGGAACATTAAATAACATTATCATGATTTTTAACATATTTATAGACATTTAAAACATAGTGGCCGAAACCCTTGAACTTAAGGTTCTGGGTTTTGCTTCTTTCATGTTGGCCGAAACTCTAGGGTGTCCTAGGGTACTCCAAAAATTCCCAAAAATTATACTTAACTTCTAAACATCATAAGGGAACATTAAATAACTTTATCATGATTTTTAGCATATTTATAGACCTTTAAATCCTAGTGGCCGAAACCTTTGAACATAGGAACCTTGATTTTGTTTCCTTTCAACATTAAATCCGAAAACTAACCCATATATCATGCTAAAAATCATGGAAATCATAGGTAACTATTATACCACAGGTGAGGGAGTCTTACCTTAGATTTCTTGATTTTTCAAACATTGAAAGAGGAGAAGGAAGAGGACTTGGTATCTCTTGACCACAACTAGACCTTGTCACCTTGTAGGAACTTTAGATCTTGAGAGATGAGACCTCTTGTGAAGTTTTCTCCAAGGAACTCCTCCCTTTGGTGCTCGGAAAGAATGAGGAATGAAGAGGAGAGGAAATGCACTTGATTGAGAGAAGAAGTAACTCCCAAAACTCCTCTCATTATAACCCATCAAGGAGGCAAATGAAGAGCCTCTCCATGACCCTTCACCTCCTTTTACCTCTTAACCAACCTCCACTTCAATTACTCATAAGAATTCCTTGCTAGGTGAATTGGTTAAAGCATTCTTGGTTGTATAAGAGGTCCAAGGTTCAATCCTTGGCTCATGCACATTTATTTTTATTTTGATTTTCATTTCATTTATTTTATTACTTTATTTTCTTAAATTCCAAAAATCCCCCCTAAAATTACCCATAATTGTACTAATATTCCTAAATAAAATTCTTTTATATTTATATTAATTTTACCTAATTAATACCCATTTTTGGGCCCATTTAAAGCCCATTAGTACCAAATTCCTCAATTTAGATGGGAACGTTAGGCTAATACTTTCCCATAATCATGTTAATGTGCCCAAATAAATTCATATTTATATTTATACTAATTCTTCCTAAAAATCCACCTATAATCATAGTAGTAGGAAGCCCATATAAGGCCCATTAGTACTTAGTTTCCTCAATTTAAATGAGAAAACAGGGATTTCCTAGGCCAATGTTCGTATTAATGCCTCTAGGTCCTTCGGAAAATTATCTAGACATGCTCAATATTTTCAGAAAATATTAAGAGAATTTTCTGGGTCGTTACACAAGTCCACTTGCAAGATTTAACATGATGAACCTTATGAGCTCATCAAGGGGACATCATCATCCCGACTCACTAGGACACGGATTTCGTTTATAATCAACGGCATACCATGTAAATAATATTATTTCCCAACTTACCGGGCCTATCGATTTAGCAGAATAAATCTTGCCCATTGGTAAATCAAAGAAACAACTATTAAGTACATGTGCCCATTATTATATCGGGATTCAGAGCATGTACTCCATAATATAACCGAGATTTGATCCAATTGTAAAGTCAGTACAAATTGGATCACCTCTATGTTGGTCCTGTCCAATACACACAAAGTGCATTAGTGTAATCCTATGGTTAAGATAAACAACACCAAATTACACAACAACTGTCCTGATGGTTTGTCCAACTCCATCTCAGTTGTGAGCTTCTACTTATACTCTGCAAGGGACTGATAACATGATCTTCTGTGTGTCACCACACACCATGTTATCTACAATGCAAAGTATCAGACCATATGCATATACTAATATAAATATGCAACTGTGATCTTGTGATTCTCTTTCAAAATGTAGATGTCTTATACAAAAAGCAAGACTTTTAGTATACATCCTAACATGTACATCATAATAATAGAGGTCTTGTTCGATTATATAGTCAGTATAAATCGAACAACCTCAAATTGGTCCTGCTCAATACACACAAAGTGCACTAGTGTAATTCTATTGTCAAGATAGACTAATATCAAATTACACTACAACCATTCCAATGGTTTGTCCAAAACAATCTCGGTTGTGAGCCACTACTTAAACTTTACAAGGAACTGATAATATGATCTTCTGCGTGACACTACACACCATGTTACCTACAATGTAAAGTATTGGACAATTGCACACATATATCAAGTATAAAAAGCAAACACATGACCACTGTGATTCTATTTCCAAAATAGATGTTTATACAAAAGCTAAGCTTATAGTATACATCCTAACAATCTCCCACATATACTAAAAGACTATGCTGCCATCAAACTGTCATACATCTGATTCCCATCCCCTCGACATGTCTATCATAGGCTTTCACTGGAAGGGCCTTAGTGAAATGATCTGCCAGGTTATCTACTGATGTAATCTTGGCGACAACAACTTCTCCTCGCTCTACGATGTCTCGTATCAGGTGGTACTTGCGCTTAATATGTTTACTTGCCTTATGAGCTCGTGGTTCCTTCGAGTTTTCTACTGCACCACTGTTATCACAATAAATTGTAATAGCTCTAGGCAAACTAGGAATCACCTCTAAGTCCGTTAAGAAGTTCCTAAGCCATACAACTTCTTTGGCTGCCTCAGAGGCTGCCACATACTCAGCTTCCATGGTAGAGTCCGCAACACATTTCTGCTTGATACTCCTCCATATTATGGCTTCACCTCCCAAAGTAAACACATAACCCGAGGTAGACTTACTGTTATCCCTATCTGATTAGAAATCAGAATTCGTGTAACCCATAGGGAGCAAATGATCTGCCTCGGAAACTAGCATATAATTTCTAATCCTTTTCAGGTACTTTAATATACGCTTTACCACAGTCCAATGTCTTTGTCCTGGATTACTTTGATATCTGCTAACCGTGCCCACGCCAAAGCAGATATCCGATCTCGTGCATAACATAACATACATTAGGCTTCCTACTGCCGACGCATAAGGAACTGCATTCATCTCCTCTATCTCCTTTGATATTTTAGGACACATCTCCTTAGATAAAGGTACTCCATACCGAAAAGATAAAAAACCTTTCATGGAGTTTTGCATGCTAAAACGAGCTAAGATAGTGCCAACATACGAAGCTTGAGATAAACACAACATCCTTTTCTTGCGATCCTTTATAACTTCAATCCCAAGGATGTGTCCAGCTTCTCCCAAGTCCTTCATATCAAAATGCTTGGACAACCATACCCTTACGTCTGAAAACACATTGACATTGTTACCAATGAGCAAAATATCATCTACGTATAGCACAAGAAATACCTCTACGTCTCCGTGACTCCTCTTGTATACACAAGACTCATTCAGACATTGTATGAATCCATAAGACTGGATTACCTCATCAAACCGGATGTTCCAAGATCTTAAAGCTTGTTTCAGTCCATAAATGGACCGATTAAGCTTAAACACAAGATTCTGTTTGCCCTTTGCAATGAATCCCTCTGGTTGCTTTATATAAATGTTTTAAGACTTCCGTTAAGGAAAGCTGTCTTGACATCCATTTGCCAAACCTCATAATCCATATAAGTTGCAATAGACAAGAGAATCCGGATAGACTTAAGCATGACTATCGGTGAAAATGTTTCCTCATAATTGATCCCCTCTTTCTGAGTATACCCCTTCGCAACAAACCTTGTTTTAAAGGTTTCCACCTTTCCATCTCATCCTCTCTTCCTTTAGTAGACCCATTTAGATCCAATGGCTTTTACATCATCCGGTGGTTCTACAAGCTCCTAGACTTGATTAGAATCCATAGATTCTATCTCAGAGTTCATCGCCTTTTGCCAAGATATCGCATCTTTATTTTGGAGTGTTTCGTCATAGGTCCAAGGATCAGGTTCATGTTCACCAGGAGCCAAGTCCGAGGACTCTCCCAAAAACATGAATATGTTGGTTGCCTAACAACCCTTCCACTATGACGAGGTACTACCTGTTAGTGCAGTCAGCACCCAAGTCGAACCTGGGTTTTGATAATGGCAAAGGGTTCAAAAGTTAAGATGTTATGTTTATCTAACATGTTACTTGAGTGTGCAGATTGAAGTCCTAGCGAAGGACAGCTAGGCACCTAGCGAAGGACTGCTAGGCATCGAAACCCTAAGACCTGGCGATGGGCTGCTGGGCACCTAGCGAAGGGCTGCTAGGCACCAGGTGAAGGACTGCTTGGTACCGAAGACCTGGCGAAGGATTGCTAGGCACCAGGCGAAGGACTGCTTGGTAACGAAGACCTGGCGAAGGACTGCTAGGCACCTGGCGAAGGACAGCTAGGCAAAAGTCCAACCGGAGGAGCCGGTTAGCAACAGGTAAATTCTCCTGAGAGGAGTAGGTGAGGATGCGTTCCCCGTCGAGGGAACAGTAGGCGTCGGTTCGACCTAGTGTTCCATTTTGGAGACCCGAAGTCAGAACCAAGACAGCTACGGCTGTAAAATTAACTAACATTCTTGCTTTGTTTTGTTTGGTACTAACCCTGGATGCAGGACCGAAGGAATGAGTTTCTGCAGCTCAGAACGCCCCAAAGGAGAGGGGCAGCAGCTGGGCAGGGCGCCCCGGAGGTCCCGGGTGCCCCCAAGTTGAAGGCAAGACAAGATGAGCAAGTAACGCTTTGGAAGCTCACTGGGGCAGGCACCCCCAAGCTCCCGAGTGCCCTGGATGCCTCGGGCGCCCTGGGTCCAAGCCAACGAATCGATGGAAGCTTATCCAGCCGAGAAGCTTGTTGAACAAGTCAAGCAGGGCACCCCCTGTGTCCCGGGTGCCCCCGTCAAACCTTGAGCCCGATCTTGGAGGGATAAGGGCTGACCGAGTTCCAGGTAAAGGTTTGCGGATCGAGAGACATGTGGAGGGCGCCCCCAGCGTCCCGGGTGCCCCCAGGTGCACTATAAAAGGGGCTCGACCCCCAAGGCTTCAAAACACAGTTTTTCAACGCCTCAACACTCTTTGCTCAAGCGCTCTGCTCCGGAAACTTTTGATCTCGAGGTTCTAGCGCCGACGACGACCCTACGCACCGAAGAACGATCCACAT
Source organism: Boesenbergia rotunda (assembly GCA_024364735.1). Classification (NCBI taxonomy): domain Eukaryota; kingdom Viridiplantae; phylum Streptophyta; class Magnoliopsida; order Zingiberales; family Zingiberaceae; genus Boesenbergia; species Boesenbergia rotunda. The sequence continues at coordinate 31,751 of JAGFNQ010008353.1, read as the reverse complement.
CGGGCGTCGGTAACGAAGAGTTAGATTTTTGTTTTTACTGCACTATTACTGTACAACTTCTTGTAAGAACTTGCGCGATTATAGTATTGCCCGCAGTAAACGGTCAAGGACTGTGGGCCTTGGAATAGGAGTCGACCGCGACTTCGAACCAAGTAAAAAATCTTGTGTTCGCATTTGTTTTTCTTTATTTCCGCTGCGTAATTTCTCTCAATCTAATCCGAAACGATTTTACGATATTCTCCCCCCCCTCTATCGTATTCTATCGATCTAACAAGTGGTATCAGAGCGGGGAAGCTCAAATTTGGTGCAACCACCAATTTGAGAGTTTTTCGGATTTCTACGAAATATTTTTTTAATTTTTATCGTTGATCGAGGTTGGTGCAACACCACTCGATAAAATTGTTTTATCTTTCTCCCGCACTGCTAATCCAAGACCAAGTCTTGGGACATTTTTTTCTTTTCGTTCTCTTTTCAGAAATAACTCCTAAATGGCCATGCAAGAAGGCTTCAGTACCGCCAGACCACCGCTTTTCAGTGGGGAGGACTTCTCCTACTGAAAAAGTCGGATGGAAGTCCACCTGAAAACTCAGGTGGACATGTGGATAATAATCTAGTCTGGTCTGGACATACCTAAAAATGCTGACGGAGTGCCACAATCCTACACCGAATGGGATACCGCCCTAAAAAGGAAAATTGAAGCCGACGCCAAAGCAACTCAAACACTTCAATGCGACCTAACCAAAGAGGAGCTGAACCGGGTAGGTCCATTCAACAGTGCAAAAGAACTCTGGGGTAAGCTAATTGAGTTGCACAAAGGAACCTCCGACATCCGGATCAGCAAGAGGGACCTACTACTGAACAAGCTGTATACCATCAAGATGAACGACAGCGAATCAGCAGCCCAGCTCCACGCCAGAATTCAGGAGCTGATGAACGGTCTACACACCATCGGTCACAAGGTAGAAAACCGTGACCTGATAAGGTATGCTCTTAACACCTTCCCTAGAAATACTTTGTGGACATCTATGGTAGATGCGTACAAAGTTTCAAGGGATCTTTCTAAAATCAAGTTAGATGAACTATTTTCTGAACTAGAATTGCATGAGCAGACTAACTGCACCCTGGCCGAGAAAGACATCGCTTTTGTTACAGGTAAAACTGGAAAGGTAACCAAGAAGAAGTCTCAACCTGCACCCGAGTCTGATTCAGACTCAGACACAGAAGACAGTGAAGGAAATCGACCTAAACTGGTTCGTCTAGCCCGGGACTATTACAAAGAACTAAAAAACCAGACCAACAGAAAGAAAGCCAGCCGAAGAAAGGAAGAACCAGCTGATCCTTCAAATGAAAAGAACAAACCAAATGTGACCTGTTACGAATGCAAAAAGAAGGGTCATTACAAGACGGAATGCCCCAATCTGAAGGAAACAAAGAAGACAAGAAAGAAGAAGGCCCTTCAGGCAACGTGGGACGAATCCTCGTCCGAAGAAGAAGAAGAGGCCCCACAGTCGAACTTGCTCGCACTAACCGCCTCCGAAGAAATCGAGACCGAGTCAGAATCGGAGCCGGAAGACGGAAAGCTCACGTTTTCAGAGGATGGCGAAATCACTGTAAGTGGGTTTACTAGAAATCAATTAACTGAATTAATTGCCTATCTTTCTCGAGACTTGGCGAAAGCCAAAATCCGAGTCGAATCTCTCCGACAGGAAGTAAAACTCCTGAAAGAGGGAGCTGACTCTAGATCCTTAACTGAGAAGGTTCAAGAAGGAACCTCTACTCAAGTTGAAAAACTTGAGAAAGAGAACTCCTCCTTGAAAACTCAAGTCAAGGACCTTAGAGCGGCCTTAGAACGGTTCACCTCTGGTTCCAAGGGTCTTGACATGATTCTTGGAAAACAGAAGTCGGTTCTAAATCGATCCGGGTTAGGTTATAGAACCAAGTCTAGACAAAGATCATACTATGCTGTACTGAACCAGTCCAGACCTAAAGTTCAGGCATGGGTACCCAAACTGTGCCTGAGCAAACAAACTGGATCAAATCAGTATTGGATCCCCAAGGACAAGATTCACATCTTGCCGAACCATTATCGTGGCTTTAGTCCAGGGGGAGCCAAATTAAAAACAATATTCATAGTTAGATAAATTTCTATTCTTGTTTTAAATTGCGTGATTGCTTGTCTATTTAATTTCTGCAATTTACCATGCTTAGACTTAGGACTGGTTAGATTAAGGACTGAACCAATTAACTGAAATTTGAACAACCTAGTATTGGGTGGCGGTGAGATGATAGTACGTTAGGGAAGCCTCTTCTAATAAGGTCAAGTATACTCTACTTGGTCTCTTTAGACTGGTGAAACTAGCCGAAGCTACCGATCCAAGACCCAAACTAGTTAGACCAGAATTTCTCAAAAAATAATTTTGAAAATGAAATTTCATTAAAAGGCTTTGTCAAGGAAAGGGTTGATGATCCAATAAGGCTACGGCCAAAGAAGGCCTAGTGCCTCGCCAAGACCTGGAAGCCAATTTTTGAAATTCAAATTCAAATTATTCTTTGTCAAATTCAAATCTAACACAAATTTTCAGTTAATTGTAGATTCAAACATCTTTTTAAAATAAACTCAAAATCAACTATTTTCAAAATTAATTTAAGTTTTTCAAAATAAATCATAATTTTTCAAAATAATTCTATCTACTAAAACCTGTCTCACAAAAACCTATAAGTCAAACGTGATTGACAACTCTAGATTGGGTGAGACAGACTAGGCTGTGAAAATCAATTTAGGCTATTCCTGATTCTAATTGGATCCAAATCAACAAAACTCTTTATGTGTAGGAACATAAAGATTTGGACCAATGGATGTTGGATAGCGGGTGCTCCAGACACATGACTGGGGATAAATTGAAATTCACCAAACTCAAGTTCAAGAACCTAGGCTCAGTAGCATTTGGCAACAATGCTACACTCAAGGTGATTGGGTCAGGTAACATTGAACTTAAATCTGACTTTGTTATTAAAAAGGTTTTCTTGGTTGAAGATTTTAAATTTAACTTGCTTAGCATAAGTCAATTGTGTGATACTGGCTATGTAGTTACGTTTACCAACTCTAACTGCCTGATTAGAAACTTGCAAGACTCAGAAATCATGCTTAAGGTCACTAGGAAAAATAATGTTTACACTATAAACCTACTACTAGTACCTAAATGCATGTTAACTCAGTTAGAACAATCAAACCTCTGGCATAGGAGATTAGGTCACACTAATCTGAGAATAATTTCAAAAATCACCCAACTCTGCCTAATTAAAGGTATCCCTAAAATTAAGAACCATGAAAACTTAATATGTAAATCATGTAATCAAGGTAAACAAACCAGGTCTAATCACAAACTTATTCAGTCTGATCTAACTCAAACCACACTTGAGCTCCTACACCTTGACCTATTTGATTCACATGGAGCCAAGTCACTAAGCGGAAACCGGTACTGCTTAGTAATAGTTGATGATTACTCTAGGTTTACCTGGGTTAGGTTTTTAAAGTCCAAAGATGAAAGCCTAAACCTATTTAGTGATTTTTGTAAGTTAATTGAAAATCAAAACGATACCAAAATCAAAAGACTTAGGAGTGACCACGGGGGAGAGTTTGAAAATCAACGATTCGAGGAGTTTTGTAAGGTAAATGGGTATATACACGAATTTTCGTGTCCTAGAACCCCCAGCAAAATGGGATAGTTGAAAGGAAAAATAGAACCCTACAGGAAGCCGCTAGGGCTATGCTCAATGAATTTAACCTAGCTAACCAATATTGGGCAGAAGCAATTAGTACGGCTTGCTACATCCAAAATAGGGTACTAATTAACAAACGACACAATAAAACACCCTATGAATTATACTACCATAGACTTCCAAACCTACATTACCTAAGGGTTTTGGGTGCAAAGTCCATATCCTAAACACCAAGGACTATCTAGGTAAATTCCAGTCTAAGTCAACCCCAGACATCTTCTTAGGATATTCGACAACAAGTAGAGCCTATAGGGTTTACAATAAACAAACTAAGAAAATTGAAGAAACAACAAATCTGATATTTGATGAAGAAATTAACTCAAAATTGATAATCCAGATCTAAATTCATCAAATACTGATCAAGAAGAAAATGAACATACTACTGAACCTTTAATTGAACCCCTAAGTGAACTAAATATTGAACCAACCATTGAGACAATTGAACCAGCAATTGAACCAACCCAAGTAGTTGAACCAATCACTGAACCAAACCGACCAGCCGGACCTGAGGCTGAACCAAGTTCCAGAAAAACTAAGAAACCCAGACTCAGTCACCCAACTGATCAGATTGTGGGTGATCCAACCTTATGAGTCAGAACTAGGTCCGCCTATAGGAACCTTAGTCAGATTGCAATGATTTCAAAAATTGAACCTAAAACCATAGATGAAGCTTTACCTGATCCTGATTGGATCATAGCAATGCAAGAAGAGTTAGCCTAGTTTGAGAGGAACCATGTCTGGAAACTAGTACCTAAACCTAAGGGCAAATCCATTATTAATACTAAGTGGGTTTTTAGGAACAAGCTAAATGATCAAGGAGAAATAGTAAGATACAAAGCCCGCAGCCAAAGGGTTCAGTCAAGTAGAAAGATTAGATTATGACGAAACCTATGCCCCAGTAGCTAGACTTGAGTCCATTAGGATGTTGTTAGCCTTTGCATCCCATAAAGAATTTAAACTCTATCAAATGGATGTAAAGTCAGCTTTTCTAAATGGATTTATTAAGGAAGAAGTCTATGTAGGACAACCCCCTGGTTTCGAGGACTTAGAAAGACCTGACCACGTTTACAAACTCACTAAAACACTTTATGGACTAAAACAAGCACCTAGGGTCTGGTATGAACGCTTATCAACCTACCTAATTTCTAAAGAATTTAAACAAGGACAAATTGACTCAACCCTATTTATTAAAACCTTAGGAAAAGAAATCTTTATTGCCCAAATCTACGTCGATGACATAATCTTTAGGTCCACCAACTCAAATTTCTTAAAAGAATTCATTAAAATAATGGAAAATGAATTTGAAATGAGCTTAGTTGGTGAGCTCAATTTTTTTCTAGGGTTACAAATTAAACAAACTAGGGACGGAAACTATGTCCATCAATCCAAATATGCTAAAGAATTAATAAAGAAATTTAAAATGGATAACTCTAAAAGCATAAGTACTCCCATGGCCACAAATGTAAAAATAGATAGTGACCCTGATGGTAAACCAGTAGACCTTAAACTCTATAGAAGTATGATTGGAAGTCTACTGTACCTTACAGCCAACAGACCTGATATCCTTTTTGCTGTAGGAATGTGTGCTAGATACCAAACCTGTGCTAAGGAAACGCACTTAGCAGCCCTAAAAAGAATACTAAGATATGTTAAGGGCACCCTAAATGTAGGGATTTGGTATCCTAGGACCTCAACCTTTGACTTGTCAGGATACTCGGATTCTGACTACGCTGGTTGTAAATTAGATAGAAAGAGCACAAGTGGAAGCTGCCAACTATTAGGAAATAATCTAGTAAGTTGGTGCAGCAGAAAATAACACTGTGTAGCTCTATCCACAACTGAAGCTGAGTATGTTGCCTTAGGAGAGTGTGTAGCACAACTCTTATGGATGATGCACACTCTTAAGGACTTCCAGCTTAACTACACCCAAACTCAAGTCTACATTGACAATATAAGCTCGATTAATCTAACTAAGAACCCAATCCAACATTCCAGAACTAAACACATAGAAGTTAAACACCACTTTGTAAGAGATCATGTAGCCAGGGGTGAAATAGTCCTTAAGCATGTAGACTCTAAATCTAACTTAGCTGACATATTCACCAAACCCCTACCGGAGTCTGAGTTCAGCTCACTAAGAAGACAGTTAGGATTATGCTTGATAGAATAGGTTTACTCTAATTTTTTTAACTGCTTTACTCGATTTTAAAATCAGCTTCTAAAATAGTTTTAAAACTGCCTTACTTGATTTTCAAAATCTTTTTACAATTTTAAAATCAATCTTTCGACTTAGTTTTTTTTTTGGAAAAACTACCCCCTTCAAAACTAGGGCTTTTTCAAAAATGGACTTAGCCTAGGCCCTAACCCTAGAACTGCATGCACCTATAGATCTAGAAGCCAGCATCTCACAAGCACCTTAGGGTACTTCTGATTGATAACCTAGAATGGTTGAGATGCTTAGGTCTTTGCCTTAATTCAAGATGCTTTAAGTCAGTGCATCTGCAGTAATTGGGGCACTAAATACAAATTAAACAGTAATCAGGTTAAGTGTCAAGCTTAGAAAATCTAACTTGAACAGAACACTTAACCTGACTAACCCTAGCGAAAACTACTATTTGTAACAGTAAGTAAGTAGCTAATTGGGTTAGACAGGTCCCGACAGAGATAATTCAAATTGATTTGGCTCAGTTTATATCTTGAATTGGTTCAGTACAGCACATTATTGTTTTGCTATATTCTTATGCAATTCTTTTTGCTATATTGCTTTGTTTTTGATATATGGCAAAGGGGGAGAGATTGGAAAGGAGAGAAGGTTTAAATTTTTTTTTCAAAATTTTTTTATCCTTTCTTCAAAAAGTACTTAATTTAAAGTTGCCTTCAAAACTGTCTTTTTCAAAACTGTTTCTAAGTACTTAATCTAAGTTGCCTTCAAATTTTTTTTCAAAACTTCCAAGTACTTGACATAAATTGTTTTCAAAAATTTCCAAGTACTAGACTTAAATTGTTTTAAAAATTTCCAAGTACTTGACTTAAATTTTTTCAAAATTTCCAAGTACTTGACTTAAACTGTTTTCAAAAATTTCCAAGTACTTGACTTAAACCATTTTTCAAAATTGTGTCTAATACTTGACCTAAGATTTTGTTATCTCTAAGTACTTATTTTCAAACTTCTCAAATAGAAAAGTTTCTAAGTATAAACTTTCTAAAGTACTAAAGAGAGTGAAATTTTTTTAATCAAATTCCTTTAAAAACTTCAGAAGATGTTTAGAAAAATTTTCTACTAAGTTATTGACTTAAAAATTTTTCTAAAAATGTAAATTTTCTAAGTATAAATTTTTCAAGTGCCCAACCAAAAATTTTTTTTTTGGAAAATGTTTTCTAAAAACGTCTTTTGAAAAATGTTCTAAGTGTTGAAGATTAATTCCATCTTTAGACTTAGAAATTTTTCAAACCCCACGAACCTTTGAAAACCTAGGGGAGATTCCTTCCAGAGGGAGGAAACTAAACTAGTACTTTACCTGTTTTGATTAACTTAACTTTTTGAATCGGGTTGCCATAAATCAAAAAGGGGGAGATTGTTGGTGCAGTCAGCACCCAAGTCGAACCTGGGTTTTGATAATGGCAAAGGGTTCAAAAGTTAAGATGTTATGTTTATCTAACATGTTACTTGAGTGTGCAGATTGAAGTCCTAGCGAAGGACTGCTAGGCACCTAGCGAAGGACTGCTAGGCATCGAAACCCTAAGACCTGGCGAAGGGCTACTGGGCACCTAGCGAAGGGCTGCTAGGAGTCTAAAGACCTAGCGAATGACTGCTAGGCACCAGGCGAAGGACTGCTTGGTACCGAAGACCTGGCGAAGGATTGCTAGGCACCAGGCGAAGGACTGCTTGGTAACGAAGACCTGGCGATGGACTGCTAGGCACCTGGCGAAGGACTGCCGGGCAAAAGTCCAACCGGAGGAGCCGGTTAGCAACAGGTAAATTCTCCTGAGAGGAGTAGGTGAGGACACGTTCCTCGTCAAGGGAATAGTAGGCGTCGGTTCGACCTAGGGTTCCATTTTGGAGACCCGAAGTCAGAACCAAGACAGCTACGGCTGTAAAATTAACTAACATTCTTGCTTTGTTTTGTTTGGTACTAACCCTGGATGCAAGACTGAAGGAACGAGTTTCTGCAGCTCAGAACGCCCCAAAGGAGAGGGGCAGTAGCTGGGCAGGGCGCCCCGGAGGTCCCGGGCGCCCCCAAGGTGAAGGCAAGACAAGATGAGCAAGTAACACTTCGGAAGCTCACTGGGGCAGGCGCCCCCAAGCTCCTGGGCGCCCCCGTGCTCCCGGGCGCCCCGGATGCCTCGGGCGCCCTGGGTCCAAGCCAACGAAGCGATGGAAGCTTATCCAGCCGAGAAGCCTGTTGAACAAGTCAAGTAGGGTGCCCCCTGTGTCTCGGGCGCCCCCGTCAAACCTCGAGCCCGATCCTGGAGGGATAAGGGATGACCGAGTTCCGGATAAAGGTTTACAGATCGAGAGACACGTGGAGGGCACCCCCAGCGTCCCGGGCACCCCCAGGTGCACTATAAAAGGGGCTCGACCCCCAAGGCTTCGTAACACAGTTTTTCAACGCCTCAATACTCTTCGCTCAAGTGCTCTGCTCCGGAAACTTCTGATCTCGAGGTTCTAGTGCTGACGATGACCCTACACACCGAAGAACGATCCACACCGGGCGTCGGTAACGAAGAGTTAGATTTTTATTTTTACTACACTATTATTGTACAACTTCTTGTAATAACTTGCGCGATTATAGTATTGCCCGCAGTAAATGGTCAAGGACCGTGGGCCTTGGAGTAGGAGCCGACCGCGACTCCAAACCAAGTAAAAAATCTTGTGTTCGCGTTTGTTTTTCTTTATTTCCGCTGCGTAATTTCTCTCAATCTAATCCGAAACGGTTTTACGATATTCACCCCCCCCCCTCTATCGTATTCTATCAATCCAACAACGGGCACCCCCATCAGCTTAGGCGCCCAAGTGGGGAGGATAAGCGCTGACCGAGCCCGTGGATAAGGATTCGCAGATCGGAGGGCACGTGTCAGGCGCCCCCAACCCATCAGGCGCCCGATAGAGCACTATAAAAGGGGCTCAACCCCAAGGCTTCAACAGCACAGTTTTCTAACGCTCCAAAGCTTTTCGTTCAAGCGCTATGCCCGGGCAAACTCTGACTTCGAGATTCCAGCGCCGACAACGTCCCTCTGCTTCGAAATACGATCCACATCGGGCGTCGGTAACGAAAAGTGTAACTAGTTTCATTTCCTACAATATTTTTGTACTCAACTTGTAAACCTGTTTTTCGCGATTATAGTATTGCCCAAAGTAAACGGTCAAGGACTGTGGGCCTTGGAGTAGGAGCCGACTGTGACTCCGAACCAAGTAAAAATCCTTGTGTTCTTGCGTGTATTCAATTATTTCCGCTGCGTATTTGCTCTTTATTCTATCCGAAAAGTTTTAACGATATTCACCCCCCCCCTCTATCATTTTCTCGATCCAACACTAGCTACCAATCTTGCCTTATTCCTAGTTACACTCCCTTGATCATCCAATTTGTTCCTAAAGACCCATCTTATTGTGACAATTGTACTATCATTGGGCCTTGGCACTAATTCTCATACTTCACTTCTTTCAAATTGGTTTAACTCTTCTTGCATTGCTAGAATCCAATCCACATCAACCAAGGCATCATCAATTGACTTTGGCTTTAGTTGTGATATTAAAGCAATTGATTAGCATGTTCTCTAAAATAGGATCTAGTCTTTACTCCTTGTTCAATATCTCCAACTATTTGGTTGATAGGATGATTTTGATGGTGCCTTAAGGTCCTAGGGATTGTGGGCTCATCTACTTCATGATCATTATTGCCTTTTTCATCATCCGATGCATTTCTTCCTCCCCCTTGATCAATACCGCCTAAATGTAAGTCTTGGATTGCTTGGGTAAGGTTTTGATTTACTCATATATCCTTGTCAATGGAGGATTTTCTAGGGTAAGTACTAGTAGACTCATCAAAATTCATATTGGACGATTCCTCAATCAATTTAGTCCTCTTATTATATACTTTATACCCTCTACTAGTAGATGAGTACCCAACCAAAATTTCTTCATCCGCCTTAGACTCAAATTTCCTTAAATCATCCTTAATATTAAAAATGTAGACCTTGCAACCAAATACTCTAAAATAGTGAATTTGAGGAATTTTCCCATTCCACAATTCAAAAGGTGTCTTTTCTAAAAATCTATGAATTCAAACCCAATTTTGGATATAACAAGCGGTATTTACCACTTCCGCCAAAAAATAGCTAGGTAAAGAATACGCATTAAGCATAGTCCTAGCCGCTTCTTGCAAAGCTCGATTCCTTCTTTCTACAACCCCATTTTGTTGTGGTGTTCTTGGACATGAAAATTCATGTTTGTATCCATGTTCTAGACAAAAGCTAGAAAAGTTTGAATTTTCAAACTCTCCGCCATGATCACTTCCTAATTCGGTTGATTTTGAGATGTTTCTTATTTTCAACCCTTTTGCTAAATCCTACAAATATCTCTAGAGTTTCGTCCTTATGTCTCATGAAATAAACCCAAGTATATCTAGAAAAATCATCAACAATTACTAAACAATATTTATTTCCTACTAATGAAGGAGTACTATGACAATCAAATAAATCTAAATGCAATAATTCCAATGGTAGAGAAGTACTAGTTAGGGTTTTACCTTTATGTGATGACTTGGATTGCTTACCCTCTTGACACGCATCACACATTTTGTTCTTGGCATACTTGATCATTGGTAGTCCTTTTACCAACTCCATCTTGGTCACTCTTGCTATGTTCTTCATGTTGATGTGTCCAAGCCTTCTTCTTCTTTTGACATGAGACACTTAGTAGAAATGTTAGAAGTATAGGCAAAATTAAAATAATAAAGATTTGCTTCCCTATATCCTTCCAACATAACATTTTCGAGTTATTGTGCCTAACCAAGCATTTATTAGCATGAAACTCAACTCTATACCCGACATCACATAATTGACTAACACTAAGCAAGTTGAATTCCATGTCCTTAATTAGAAGCACTTTATGGATGATGATTGTAGGTGATACCTCAATTGTGTCTCTACCTAGAATCTTGAGCTTTCCACTATTCCTAAAAGACATCATTCCTTCTTTCAAGTAGCTAATTGTGGAGAACTTGCTCACATCATCGGTCATGTGTCTTGAGCAACCGCTATCCACAATCCACTTGTTTGAATCCTTCTTCTCTTCTACCTCACTTACCGAAATGTCCGAATCCGAAGATTGATCTCCCCCTTCACTTGAGCTCCCTTCATCTTCGGATGATGCACATGTTATATTGTCAACTCCCATTAGCGCAAAATGAGACACGTGGTGTTCTTCTTCTGATGATGATGAAGAATCATCCTATGTCGCCTTCAGACTTGTAGCCGTTTTGCCTTTTTCCTTTATTTTCTTCTTTTCATCCTTCTTTTTTTCCTCCTTCTTTTCTTCCTTCTTCTTCAAAAGTGGACACTCATTCCTCATGTGCCTTCTTCATGGCAATTGTAGCATATGACCTCTCTTGTTTTATTCTTACTCCTTGAATTTTTCCTATCACGAGATTTGTTAGAAAAACTCTTAAATGCTTTCCTCATCTTCCTTACCATATACGCCTCTTGATCACTATCCATTGAAGCGCTTGATTCTTCCAAATCGGATGATGAGTATGAGACCTTCTTCTTGTCCTTCTTCTTTCTTCTTTCTTTTTCTACAACAAGAGCTACACCATTTTCTTTAGTAGACACATTGGCTTGTTCATAAAGCTCAAACTCACAAAACAAATCATCAAGCTTTACTAAAGAAAGATCCCTAGAGACTTTATAGGCATCAACCATTGAGGCCCATAGAGTGGTTCTAGGGAAAGATTGAAGCACATACCTTACTAGATCCCTATTTTTCATTTTCTCACCTATCACATGGAGTTCATTGATGATTTCTATTACTTTACCGTGCAATTGACTCACGGTTTCATTTGCCTTCATGGTGAGGGATTGAAGTTGCGCCACCAAGAGATCCTTCTTCGCTCTTCTTGATTCATTTGATCCTTCATTTAGCTCAATAAGCTTTTCCCAAAGCTCTTTTGTAGTCTTGAATAGCCATACTTTGTTCAATTGCTCCTTTGAAAAACCACATTGTAGAGTTGTTGTAGCATTTGCATTTGCTTGTGTCTTCTTCATGATTTCTTTTGATCAATTCTTCATAGGAAGAGGTTCTCCCCTCTCATTCATTGGCACTTCAAAACCATCTACAACACTAAACCAATTCTCAATATCATTCATTAGATAATATTCCATCCTACCTTTCCAATATGCAAAGTCGTTGCATCGAAAAATGGTGGTCGTGCGGTGCTATATCCCTCTTGAAACGCCATCTTGATGTTCCGGTTGACGGTGAGTTCTTCCGAAATGAACCAAGCTCTAATATCACTTGTTGGGACCTTGGCGTTTGCTAAAGGGGGTGAATAACAACTTTTCGATTTTGTCTACAAGAATGTTAGATAAAACACAAGACAAAATAATAAACAATAAAAACCAATACTAACTCCCTGATTTACTTGGTATCCACCTCCAAGAGGTGAATAATCCAAGGATCCACACCACACGCACAAGCTCCACTATGAACTTCTCCTTCAAGGTGGAGAAACCTTCACAAGATCTTCCCTTCTCTTGTACAAGATGAAAATTAAAGTAAGAGGAAGAGAATGAGATTTTGAGCACTTAGAATAGGATCTTACACTTAAGAACCGCTACCCTATTCTGCCCAAAACTTCTCCTTAAATAGAAGAGAGAACTGTTCTTAAAATAGTCTAGTCCCGACGCCAGTCGACTGCCTTAACTAGTCGCTAGCCAACGGCTATATTTTTTGAACTGATCCCCAGCTAGTCGACTTGGTGTGATTCACCAAGTCCTGCATGACTCAAACACATATATCAAACCAACATGACAACCTAACTTAATCATATTGACACACACACATCAAAACCTATGATCCACTTGATTATACTTTGCCCCAACAATAAAGGTATAGAAATCATTAAAAGCATAAGTTTAACATCACTATATGTGGTAGGACAACACATGTTAATCCTAGGATTGTGATAGAGATAATATATCTCGTGTGCTGTAACACGACTTCTGTAACTTCATTGTCCCATTGAATCAAGATCTTGGGATCTCCAGTCAACAAGGTTAGGTTACCGCTACAGTCGTTTCAATTGTAGATTTTTAATCTCATTCCTTTTGATGAGCAATATACATCTCGACCTAGCCCCTTCGTAAGAGGATCTGCCAAATTATCTTTGGACTTAACATATTTGATTACAATCACTCCATTCGAGATCAATTACCTAATGGTATTGTGTCTACGATGTATATGTCATAACTTACCATTATACATACTACTCTGTGTCCTTCCAATCGCCGATTGACTATCACAGTGTATAAATATGGCGGGCACATGTTTCGTCCAGCTCAGAATATCTTCTAAGAAGTTTCGCAGCCATTCAGCTTCCTCAGCTGCTTTGTCTAGTGCTATAAACTCGGATTCCATAGTTGACCGAGCAATGTGTTGGATCGAGAGATGCGAGAGAGGGGGGGTGAATGTCGCAAATCGTTCGGATTAAAAAAGAGTAAGTGCGCAGCGGAAATAAGACACAAGAGAAATGCTAACACGGTCGTTTTACTTGGTTCGGAGCCTGTGTCGACTCCTACTCCAAGGCCCACGGTCGTTGACCGTTTTCTGCGGGCAATTCTATACGTTCGAGAAAGTTTACAATCACAAGTATTACAGAATTAGCTTCGTAAACTTAAATGAATATTTCGTTACCGACGTCCGGTGTAGATCGGAGTATTGGAGCAGCAGGACGTCGTCAGAGCTCGAGATGGAAGATTTCTGGAGCGTGTCGTGGAAGCAGAAGAGCGTATGAAAGTCGCAGTGATTGATGCTTGAAGAAGAGGGTCGAGGGTCCTTTATATACGGCTGGGGGTGCCCGGGATGCTCGGGGCGCCCCCCACGTGGCTTTCGATCTGGCGAGCCCTCTGGTCAAGGCTGATCTCTGCTTCTTCGGGATCACCTTTGACTGGGGCGCCCGACGCGCGCGGGGCGCCCGGGTTGACCGGTCAAGGCTTCATCTTCTTCGCGAGGATGAGCTGCTGCAGCTGCTAGTGGCGTGGCACAGTGGGCGCCCGCGACACGCGGGGCGCCCGACGCGCGCGGGGCGCCCGAAACATCCGGGGCGCCCCCAAATGTGCTGCTGTCGGGGCGTTTACTTGCTCTGCTGACTTTGGGTTGACTCTGGGGCGCCCGAAACATCCGGGGCGCCCTGCTCAGCTACTGCCTCACTCCTTTGAGGCTCTCTGAGCTGCAGAAACACAGTCCTTCGGTCCTGCATCCAGGGTTAGTCTAAAACAGCAATTAATAAGTTAATTTTACACAGCCTTGGCTGTCTTGGTTCTGACTTTGGGTCTCCAAAATGGAGCCCTAGGTCGAACCGACGCCTAATGTTCCCTCTAGGGGAACGCGTCCTCACCTACTCCTCTCGGGAGAGTTTACCTGATGCCAACCGGATCCTCCAGTTGGACTTTTGCCCGGCAGTCCTTCGCCAGGTCTTGAGGTACCAAGCTGCCCTTCGCTTGGTGCCTAGCAGCCCTTCGCTAGGTCTTTTCTTCTGGCAGTCCTTCGCCAGTGCCTAGCATTCCTTCGCTAGGGCTTTGTCCATTCTGGCAGTCCTTCGCCAGTGCCTAGCATTCCTTCGCTAGGGCTTTTCCATTCTGGCAGTCCTTCGCCAGTGCCTAGCATTCCTTCGCTAGGGCTTTTCCTGTCTGGCAGTCCTTCGCCAGTGCCTAGCATTCCTTCGCTAGGGCTTTCTTTCCTGGCATTCCTTTACCAGTGCCTAGCAGTCCTTCGCTAGGGCTTTTTCTGCACACTCAGTGAACAACGTTAGATCACAAATAAACTTAACTTTGAATCCTTTGCCAATATCAAAACCAGGTTCGATATGGTGCTTCCTGCACCAACACAATGCACATTTACTTAGTGGACTTCCAAGATACCGCTCCTCCACCGATCGTGAATACATATTCACTAGTGGATTTGGAGTCTTTTGTATCTGATATCTAATTAGCATCACAGTATCTCTCTAAGACAACGGGATATCTTCTGTAATGTAAATCGTAGTTCATAGTATATTTCAAATACCTAAAAACTTGCATCAGTACTTTCCAATGGGTGTCGTTTGGATTACTCGTAAAATGACTTAGCTTGTTGACCACACAAGCAATATCTGGACGTGTGCAGTTTGTGAGATATATCAAACTGCCTATTATTCGAGAATATTCCAATTGCAATATGAGCTCACCATGATTTTTCGCTAAGGTGTTTTCATTGTAGAGAGATCGTATGTATTGAACCTTTTCAATACCGACTCTACATAGTGGGATTGTGTCAGAACTATCCCATCAGATGCCCTGAGAATTTTAATTCCCAATATAACATCTGCTCGACCCATATCTTTCATATCAAAATTGTTGGTCAACATTCTTTTTGTACTCATAATTATCTCATGATTACTGCCCATTATAAGCATGTCGTCTACGTATAAACAGACGATTACATGACCTTCAAGTGTGGTTTTGACATAAATGCATTTGTCATATTCATTTATTTTGAATTCGTTTGACAACATTACTTTGTCAAATTTTTCGTGTCATTATTTAGGCGCTTGTTTAAGTCCGTATAACGACTTAACAAGTCGATACACCTTTTCCTCTTTTCTGGAGCTACAAACCGCTCGGATTGCTCCATATAAATTTCTTCTTCCAACTCATCATTTAAGAACACAGTCTTAATATCCATTTGATGTATTTCATGGTCATACAGTACTACGATGGCTATCAGCACTCGTATAGAGGTAACTCTTGCCACAGGTGAGTAGGTATCAAAGTAGTCAAGACATTCCTTTTGCTTGAATCCTTTGGCTACAAGTCTGGCCTTATATTTGCCAATCGATCAATCAGCTTTATACTTACGTTTTAGTATCCACTTACAACCTAATGGTTTAGTACCAGTAGGAAGGTCCACTAATTCCCAAGTATGATTATTCATGATGGACTTGATTTTATTATTGACAACCTCTTGCCATAATGGGGGTGTCGGGACTAGAGAGAGCTTCACTTAATGTTCTTGGGTCCATCTCCGACATAAAAGTCAAGAAGTCCGGCTTGAACAATTTCTCAACTCTAGCCCGTTTGTTCTGACGTGGCTCTAAGCTTTGATTGTCAATAGTCTTTTTTTGACAACTAAATTCAGGAATACCTTGTTCGTTAGAACTCTCGTTGCAATCACTTTGAATGTTCCCCTTCTTATTTGGGAATACGTTTTTCAAAGAATATTGCATTCCGAAATTCTATGGTTGTTCCCACATGAATATTAGGAATGTCTGACTTATGAACTATGAAACGATATGTACTACTGTTATGGGCATATCCAACAAATATCGTATCAAACGTTTTAGGTCCAATCTTTACTTGCTTTGGTTTGGGTACTTCGACCTTTGCCAAACACCTCCCACACTTTCAAGTATTTGTACGATGACTCGCGACCTTTCCATAGTTTATATGATGTTTTATCATTTTTCTTGTAAGAAATTTTATTGAGAATGTGATTTGCCGATAATATAGCTTCCCCCCCATAAGTTCTGAGGTCAACCTTGTTGGAGATCGATGGACCGGCTAGAGGGAGGTGAATAGACGATCACCCACGTTTCATGTCGGTTCTGCCTACAATGTTAGCGTCCGCAAGCAAAAATATAAATAACACAAATAAACAAACGCTAACACAAATCGTTTACGTAGCTCGGAGATAAAGCTCCTACTCTACGACAGTCCGTAAGGTGGACTATCCTGATCCGTCGGTGGATGAGTCCCCGTAAGACCTCCGACTAGCTTTTGTTGCTCCTTATGGATGGAGAAACCTCGCCACAATCCTTACAACAAACATTGAGCACCAAGATTACTAATTGGCCTTTGACCAAAGCTAATTTCGTCAACCCTAGCCAGCCAAACCGAGCTCCCTTAAATAGAGTTTATGGCTGAACTAGCCGTTACCAGTCAACTGGTTCCAACCGAATCCGAATGTTACAGCCCAACGTTCGAATTCCCAATCGACTGATCTTTCTGTGCCAACTATCAGTCAACTGATCCAAGCATCAGTCGACTGCCCAAATCCCAAACCTAGGGTTTCCCTTCCCAAGCACAATTCTCTCACACTCGGACCCTCACGACTCAGCTAACTCTTCCTTTGCAGCTTCGACCTATTTCCTTCAAGCCTTCTTCGACTTTAGCTCTCATCCCTCGGATGCATACGAGCCCGCGGCTCGTCCTCATGCTATCCTTCGCATATGCCTCGAAGTGCACTTCCCTTGACTCATCATTCCTGACTTGTCCATGGTCCCTCGGATGCATACAAGCCCACGGCTCGTTTCCTCATGCAATCCTTCATCGGATCCTAAGCTATCCAGCTAAGTCTATGTGTATCCTGCAAACCTGCACACTCAAATACACATATCAAATACAAGGGTAAACTTAACTTAAACCCTTTACACAAACATCAAAACGCATGGTCCCACAGACTATAAATTGCTTCAACAATTTTTCCCTTTTTGATATTTGGCAATACGTTTAAGTTGGGAAAAATAAATAGCAAATAACAAATGCCAATCAATATTTGGACTTACGTTGCCAAGGCTTCACCTTGGACTTATACCGCCAATGCATATACCAATGCAATGCAAACATGCATGGATTCTATCACAAGGCATCCCCACACCTAAACTCCCTAATGAGTTAGGATATTTTACCAAACGGGCTTTTTAAAAACCTTTCCAAGGCTCCCCCTACATTAGACTTACAAAGACTTTTTAAGAACCTCTCCAAGGCTCCCCCTACATTGGACTTACAAAGGCTTTTTAATAACGTCTCTAAGGTTCTCCCTTTGCCAATAAATGAACAACAATGCTTCCCATTCACCTAAGCTCCCCTTGACTTAGGATTTCTTGCAAAGGCGTGTTTGGTTTCCCACTTATACCTAACACTCCTCCCCCTTTGTCACACATCAAAATGGCTCTAACAACATCCCAATTATTGGATCCTTTAACCTCTAATGATTATAAACATTGTGCAATGACCCCCATAAGATTATACATAAGTTTAACATCATTAAGTCACTTTTCGACCTAGCTGAAAACAATTTCAGCCTGTATCAGTCGACTGAGATAGTTATCAGTCGACTAATCCCTATTGAAAAGGAATCTCACAGTAACATTAGTCGACTGATCTAGTTGAAAGACCCAATTCACAGAATTATCAGTCAACTTTCCTCTGCATCAGTCGACTGATACCCTAATATCAGTCTTTTTAGCATTCTGAACCCAATTTCAGAAATGTGCTAATAATTTCATAATTCTCCAAAAAATTTCAAATTTTGTGGAGAGGTTTCTTGTATCTGTGTCTACTTGAAAAAAATACATTTAAAAATGTATCTATTACCAATCCCATGATTGATACAAAAGCCAAAACTAGCTAAATGGTTCAATTGAACCTTGACCTAAAGTCCTAGTTTTGGCTTCCTCTTGATGTATCTGCCCATGCCAAACCACAATGCACCCCTAGCATTGGTTTATATGATATCTTTACATCAAAAATTAATTTTCATGCAATATGACCCCAATATCATATTTTCATGTATGACACTTAATTCTAATGTGCCAAATCCCTAGGATTGAGACTCAAATCCATCTCCAAATCCTTTGGCACACTCCATGGTCCATCTAGACTTCCAGAAAAATTCCTCCCGAGATCCATTTGCCATGGGTCCCAACTTGGCTCCTAAAGCTCCCCCTTGAGCTCTTGCCTTAGCCACCTCCCTAGGTGACTCATCTATAATCATAAGGTCACACCGGTGTACCTTCGATGATTCTTGGACTACAAACCTAACCTTTTTAACCTTGGACACCTTGTCCTTAGTTAAGATTTTCTTCCCTTTAACCTTAGACATCTTATCCTTGGTCAAGGTCTTTTTGCCCTTAAATGGCATTCCCTTGCCATTCTTGGACTTCCCCTTGCTATAGTCATATGACACTCTTATGTTGGTGCAGGAAGCACCATATCGAACCTTGTTTTGATATTGGCAAAGGATTCAAAGTTAAGTCTATTGGTGATCTAATGTTGTTACTTAAGTGTGCAAAAAAAGTCCTAGCAAAGGGCTGCTAGGCACCTGGCGAAGGGCTGCCAGGAAACAAAGTCCTAGCGAAGGACTGCTAGGCACCTGGCGAAGGACTGCCAGGATCCAAAGACCTAGCGAAGGACTGCTAGGCACTGGCAAAGGAATGCCAGGGAAAAAGTCCTAGCGGAGGACTACTAGGCACTGGCGAAGGAATGCCAGGGTACTGAAGCCCTAGCGAAGGACTGCTAGGCGCCAGGCGAAGGATAGCTTGGGACTGAAGCCCTAGCGAAGGACTGCTAGGCGCCAGGCGAAGGACAGCTTGGGACTGAAGCCCTAGCGAAGGACTGCTAGGCATCGGGCGAAGGACAGCTCGGTATCCAAGACCTGGAAAAGGACCGCTAGGCAAAAGTCCAACCAAAGGAGCGGTTGGCATCAGGTACATTCTCCCGAGAGGAGTAGGTGAGGACGCATTCCCCGTCGAGAGGGAACAGTAGGTGTCGGTTCGACCTAGGGCTCCATTTTGGAGGCCCAAAGTCAGAACCAAGATAGCTAAGGCTGTATAAACTAACACATTATTATTTTATGTTGTTTTGGACTAACCCTGGATGCAGGACCAAAGGAACGAGTGTCTGCAACTCAGAGAGCCTCAAAGGAGTGAGGCAGTGGCTGAGTAGGGCGCCCGGAGTGTCCCGGGCGCCCTCAAGGTGCATACAAAACAATGTAAGTAAGGAAGGCTTCGAACAGCTGCTGGGCGGGGCGCCCCCGTGCTCCCGGGCGCCCCCAGCGTCCCGGGCGCCCCCAATAGCAAACCACCGAAGCAGCTCCCCTCGAAGCCAACGGATGAAAGTTTGACCCGGTCAATCCGGGTGCCCCGAGCACTCCGGGCGCCCCGGTCAAAGCTGATCCCGAATGTAAAGGGATCAGAAGCTGACCGAGACCGAGACAGATCGAGTGACACGTGGGGGGGGGGGGTGCTCCCGACGTTCCGGGCGCCCCCAGGGCTATATAAAGGGCCCTCGACCCCAGGCTTCAAAGCATCAATTCATTCAACGCTTCAACGCTCTTTTGCTCTCGCGCCTTGCTCCGGAAACCTCCCGACTCGAGACTCAAGCGCCGACGACGTCCTGCTGCTCCGAAAATACCATCTACTCCGGACGTCGGTAAAGAAGAGTTGATTTTTAATTTACTGCAAGCATTCTGTAATCAATCTTTGTAAACTGCTTTTGCGCCTCATATAGAATTGCCCAAAGTAAACGATCAACGATCGTGGGCCTTGGAGTAGGAGTCGACCTAGGCTCCGAACCAAGTAAAAATCTCTGAGTTTGCGTGTTTTGTTTTAATCTTCCGCTGTGCAATTTCTCTATCTCAAATCTGAACATTTTTCGATATTCACCCCCCCTCTATCGGTTCTCTCGATCCAACAAGTGGTATCAGAGCAGGGAAGTTCAAACCTGGTGTAACCACCAGTTTGAAAAAAAAATTTCGGAATTCTTATTTTCTTTTTCTCGTTCGAATTTTCGTAAAATATTTCGTTCGAATTTTTTTTCGAGGTTGGTGCAACACCCCTCGTTATTACATTTTATTCATCCCACACTACTAATCCAAGACCTAGTCTTGGGAAACTTGTTTTTTTTTGTTAGTTTTCTTATTGTTCAGATCATATGGCCATGCAAGAAGGATTTAGCACCGCCAGACCTCCACTTTTCAGTGGAGAAGACTTTTCGTATTGGAAAAGCCGTATGGAGGTCCACCTGAAAACTCAGGTGGACATGTGGATTATCATCCAGTCCGGACTGGAGATTCCCACAAACGCTAAAGGCTTACCTCAAAGCTACTCAGAATGGGACACCACTCTCAAGCGCAAAATAGAAGCCGATGCAAAAGCAACACAAACCCTACAATGCGACTTGACAAAAGAGGAGCTGAACCGAGTGGGGCCCTTCAACAGCGCCAAGGAGCTATGGGCAAAATTGATCGAACTGCATGAAGGAACATCAGACACCAGGATCAGTAAGAGGGATCTGCTCCTGAACAAACTCTACACCATCAAGATGGCCGACACTGAAATAGCAGCCCAACTCCACGCACGCATACAAGAATTGATGAACGGTCTTCACACTATAGGTCACAAGGTAGAAAACCGTGACCTAATAAGGTATGCCCTAAACGCATTCCCTAGAAATACCTTGTGGGCATCTATGGTAGATGCATACAAGGTTTCAAGGGATCTCTCTAAAATTAAATTAGACGAATTGTTTTCTGAGTTAGAACTTCATGAACATACTAACTGCAATATGGCCGAGAAGAGTATTGCCTTTTTTGCAGGAAAAACTGGAAGATCGACAAAGAAGAAACCTCAACCTGAACCCGAGTCTAACTCAGACTCAGACGCAGAAGATGAAGAAGGAGACCAATCTGAGCTGGTCCGACTAGCCCGAAGTTATTATAAAAAATTAAAGAACCAAGCCAACACACGGAGAACAAGCCGAAGAAAGGACGAACCAGCTGAACCCGCAAACAAGCCCAACGTGACCTGCTACGAGTGCAAGAAAAAGGGTCACTACAAGTCAGAGTGTCCTAACCTAAAGGAGACTAAAAAGACGAGAAGAAAGAAAGCACTGCAAGCAACCTGGGACGAATCTTCCTCAGAAGAAGAAGAAGAGGCACCCCAGTCAAACCTACTAGCCCTGACCGCCTCAGAAGAAGTCGAGACCGAATCAGAATCAGAACAGGACGACGGTAAACTGACCTTCTCAGAGGATGGCAAAATCAAGGTGAGTGGTTTTAATAGAAGTCAGTTAAACGATTTAATTTCATATCTTTCTCGAGATTTGGCAAAAGCCAAACTCCGAATCGAGTCCCTCCGACAGGAAGTAAAACTCCTGAAAGAGGGAGCTGACTCTAAACCCTCAACCGAGAAAGTTCAAGAAGGAACTCCTACTCAAGTTGAAAAACTTGAGGAAGAGAACTCCTCCCTGAAAACTCAGGTTAAGGATCTTAAAGCGGCCTTAGAGCGATTCACTTCTGGTTCCAAGGGTCTTGACATGATTCTTGGAAAATAGAAGTCCGTTCTAAATCGATCCGGACTTGGCTATAGAACCAAATCCCGACAAAAATCTTACTTTGCTGTATTGAATCAGTCCAGAAGTAAAGTTCAGGCATGGGTACCTAAATTGTGCCTGAACAAACCAACTGGATCAAATCAGTATTGGATCCCCAAGGACAAGATTCACATCTTGCCTAATTATTATCGTGGCTATAATCCAGGGGGAGCCAAATTAAAAACTATTTTTATTGTTAAATAAAAATTTAATTCTTGATTGCAAATTGCATGTTTGATTGTTTATTTAAATTTCTGCAATTTACCATGCTTAGACTTAGGTTAGTATAAGGACAGAACAAACTTAACTGAAACTTGACAACATAGTATTGGGTAGAGGTGAGATGATAGTACGTTAGGGAAACCAATTCTAATAAGATCAAGTTCACTTGGTCTCTTTAGACTGGTGAAACTAGCCGAAGCTACCGATCCAAAATCCAAACTAGTTAGACCAGAACTTTTTCAAAGATTAATTTTGAAAATGGAATTTCATTAAACGGCTTTGTCAAGGAAAGGGTTGATGATCCAATAAGGCTACGGCCAAAGAAGGCCTAGTGCCTCGCCAAGACCTGGAAGCCAATTTTTGAATTTCAAATTCAAATTACTTTTTGTTAAAT
Source organism: Boesenbergia rotunda (assembly GCA_024364735.1). Lineage (NCBI taxonomy): Eukaryota > Viridiplantae > Streptophyta > Magnoliopsida > Zingiberales > Zingiberaceae > Boesenbergia > Boesenbergia rotunda. The sequence goes on along the minus strand of JAGFNQ010008353.1, from coordinate 8,950 downwards.
TCAAATCTAACACAAACTTTCAGTTAAGTATAGATTCGAACCTTCTCCTTCAAAATAAACTTAACTGTTTTCCAAAATTAATGCAAAGTTTTCAAAATAAACTAACTTTTTCAAAATAATTTTACTTAACAAAACATGTCTCACAAAACCTATAAGGCTAACGTGATTGAAAACCCTAGATTGGGTGAGACAGCAAAAATAAACTCAATTATAATTATTTTAATACCTATATAGTAGTCAACTTGGTCAAACGATAGTCAACATAGTCAAACCATGGTCAAAGCAGTCAAACCATAGTCAAACCATGGTCAACATAGTCAAACCATGGTCAAAACAGGTTAAACCATGGTTAAATAATGACAAGACATAAAATTTGTCTTTACCTATACTATTCCGAGCACCCGGGACCACACGGGCGCCCCCTCCCATACCTTTTCCTTCCCTCAAGGCATAAAAGCTGCCTCTGCCTTTGACTTGGGCGCCCGGAACCACGCGGGCGCCCCCATCACTCTCATTGCAGCAAAAGCTACAAATGCAGCCTGACGAGGGCGCCCAGGCTGTCCCGGGCGCCCCCAACCAGCCAAAGACCGGCCTTTGGCAGCAACCCTGACCGGGGCGCCCGGAACGTCCCAGGCGCCCCCACTGATCTGCCTATATAAGGCACCCTAATTCCCCTCTCCTCCCACACCAAACTCAACTTCCTTCTTCACTTCTTTCACTCCAAGGAGATCTAGCAAGTCCTCATCCTCAACCATGCCTCCCCGAGCTGCCCGGTATAATTCTTATTTATTTTTATTGCATTTAAATTTATTTTTAATGCAATATCTTCATGTTTTCTTATCTTCCTTAACTTAGAAGACGCCGACCAAACCCGGCCAACCCCGGTGCCGAACCTAGTCCCGACCCTAGGTTCCCTACCCTAGAATTATGCAACAAGTTTGCTCAAACCATTTACAAACCTATTAAGATAAGCTATCTTAATAGACACTTCTTTACTCAATCATGCCCCGTAACCATGAATATTATAAACTTCTATCAATTAGATAATCTTGTCTTCTGCACTCATAGCATTAATGAATCCTTATGTGCAGAGTTCTACAATAACATAATTCGACAAGATAATCTCATGTTTCACACTACTGTTCAAGGGATACCTTTGTCTATCACCCCTAGTTTACTAAACTGATTCCTTGGACTACGATCTTCTCAGTCCACATTCTGCTGCTATCCACCTAGGAATCCTCCATTTGACCCTCCCTACTCTCACATCACCTTAGACACTATCCACTCGTACTTCTATAGGGAAGCTAGACTCCCCCCAAATAGACGATTCCAAGCCGTTGATCTTCAGGCACAGGACTATGCCCTGTACAGAGTCCTGGTCCGCTGTATCTTACCACTCTCCACTAGAGATCTCGGGACCTTGCGACCCTTTCATGCCTTCCTCCTGTATGCCCTAGTCCACTACCTTGACATCGACATTGGACTACACATGTTTCATTCTATTCTGCATGCGTCCAGTGTTACGACCCAGGGACGAGTGTGCACTCCATACTGCCACATCATCACCTCTCTCCTTCATCACCACGGTCGCGACATTACCGTAGGTGAAATAACCGCTTTGACCGATTTTGATGAAATAGGATTTAGGAACTTCTCGTTAGCGGGTCTAGAGGTATCGGCCACCGGGGTTCTGAGTTGGAGACGACAGCAGGTCGGGGCCCCGATCGACTCAGACGAGGAGATTGAGGTCGACGTTGGAGACATAGCTGCAGCAGCCCGAGCACACATAGACCAGCCCGCTCCACCGACACTCTACGAGAGAGTGACACATTTAGAGACACAGGTTCAGAGTCTCCGAGAGGAGGTCGAGGCCTATCACATCGAGCAGATGGACGCTCGCAGGGCCGACCGAGAAGTGGCTGATGCTCGATACATCGAGCAGAGGGACGCTCGTAGGGCTGATCGAGAAGTGGCTGATGCTTGATACATCGAGATGATGGCACGATTCGATTTATGGCAGCCTGGCCCATCTGATCATCCTGGTCCCTCGTCCTAGAGTTGCTTAGCATTGTACCAATAACTATTTGACTGCCCCTACTCAGTAGGGTTGACTTATGTTTGATTGTATGACTGTGTTAACTATTTTATGTTGACTAGCTTATGAGTACTTGTTTTTTTTGTCTATTAGGCAGTTAGGATTGTGCTCTGTAGAATAGATTAACTCTACTCTTGTTTTTTATTTAATTTAAAAATCAGGTTTAAAAAGAATTTTGAAAAACTATTTTTACTTAATTTTTAAATCAGTTTTTAAAATCTTTTCCAACTTAGTTTTTTTTTAAAAAAAACTATCCCCTTTCAAAACTAGGGTTTTTTCGCAAATGGACTTAGCCTAGGCCCTAACCCTAGAACTGCATGCACCTATAGATTTAGAAGCCAGCATCTCACAAGCACCTTAGGGTACTTTTGATTGATAACCTAGAAAGGGTTGAGATGCTTAGGTCTTTGCCTTAATTCAAGATGCTTTAAGTCATGCATCTGCAGTAATTGGGGCACTAAATACAACTTATATAGCAATTAAGTTAAGTGTCAAGCTTAGAAAATCTAACTTGAACAGAAACACTTAACTTGACTAACCCTAGCAAAAGCTACTGTTTATAACAGTTAGTAAATAGCTAAATGGGTTAGACAGGTCCCTACAAGAAAAAAATCCACTGATTTGGTCTAAGTCCTGGGTCAGTATAGCAAAGTCATGCAAGCATTTTTCTTTACAAATTTTATTTCCGTTCTGAAATTTACTTTCTGCTATAATTATCTGGTTTTTGATATATGGCAAAGGGGGAGAGAAAGGAAAGAGAGATTTTTTTAAAAAAGTGCTTCAAAAGTTTCTAAGTATTTCTAACTGTTTCAAATTTTTGTTAAATACATGTCTTCTCCTAAATAAATTTTTTTTATTCTTAGTACACAAAATATGCCCGAGCAAAAACTTGTTGAAAAATTTTGCCAAATATTTCTAAGTAAAGTTTTTTTGGTGAAAAAAAAACTTATCCAGATCTTGTTTTCCAAAATGCATAAAGTGTTTCCAAACAAATATTTCTAAGTGTGCAAAAATTTTTGGTAAACAATTTTTTTTGGGAAATTTGCCTTCAAAATTTTGCCTAAGTAAAATTCTTTTTTGCAAAGCCTTGTAGGTAAAAGTTTTTTTAACAAAATTTAGGTTTGCAAAACTTCTCAAAATTTTACCCTGTTCACCCATGTTTTGTTTTTTATATATGTCAAAGGGGGAGGAAAGGTCAAAGTTAAGTGTTTTAACATAAGAATTCAGGGTTTTAGGGGGAGTATGAGAAATAAAGAATTTTTTAAATCTATTCTGTTCATACTCCGTTCGTACTTCATTGTGTTTTTATCTTCTGTTATTAACTGTTATAAGAATTTTTTAAATCTATTCTGTTCATACTCTGTTCATACTTCATTGTGTTTCTATCTTCTGTTATTAACTGTTATATGTTTTTACTTAACTTTAAATTGTGTTGTCATAAATCAAAAAGGGAGAGATTGTTGGTGCAGGAAGCACCATATCGAACCTTGTTTTGATATTGGCAAAGGATTCAAAGTTAAGTCTATTGGTGATCTAATGTTGTTACTCAAGTGTGCAGAAAAAGTCCTAGCGAAGGGCTGCTAGGCACCTGGCGAAGGGCTGCCAGGAAACAAAGTCCTAGCGAAGGACTGCTAGGCACCTGGCGAAGGACTGCCAGGATCCAAAGACCTAGCGAAGGACTGCTAGGCACTGGCAAAGGAATGCCAGGGGAAAAGTCCTAGCGAAGGACTACTAGGCACTGGCGAAGGAATGTCAGGGTATTGAAGCCCTAACGAAGGACTGCTAGGTGCCAGGCGAAGGATAGCTTGGGACTGAAGCCCTAGCGAAGGACTGCTAGGCGCCAAGCGAAGGACAGCTTGGGACTGAAGCCCTAGCGAAGGACTGCTAGGCATCGGGCGAAGGACAGCTCGGTATCCAAGACCTGGCAAAGGACCGCTAGGCAAAAGTCCAACCAAAGGAGCGGTTGGCATCTTGTACATTCTCCCGAGAGGAGTAGGTGAGGACGCGTTCCCCATCGAGAGGGAACAGTAGGTGTCAGTTCGACCTAGGGCTCCATTTTGGAGGCCCAAAGTCAGAACCAAGACAGCTAAGGCTGTATAAACTAACACATTATTATTTTATGTTGTTTTGGACTAACCCTAGATGCATGACCAAAGGAACGAGTGTCTGTAGCTCAGAGAGCCTCAAAGGAGTGAGGCAGTGGCTGAGTAGGGCGCCCGGAGTGTCCCGGGCGCCCTCAAGGTGCATACAAAACAATGTAAGTAAGGAAGGCTTCGAACAGCTGCTGGGCGGGGTGCCCCTGTGCTCCCGGGCGCCCCCGCTGCTCCCGGGCGCCCCCAGCGTCCCGGGCGCCCCCAATAGCAAACCACCGAAGCAGCTCCCCTCGAAGCCAACGGATGAAAGTTTGACCCGGTCAATCCGGGCGCCCCGAGCGCTCCGGGCGCCCGAGCGCTCCGGGCGCCCCGGTCAAAGCTGATCCCGAATGTAAAGGGATCAGAAGCTGACCGAGACCGAGACGGATCGAGTGACACGTGGGGGGGCGCCCCCGACGTTCCGGGCGCCCCCAGGGCTATATAAAGGGTCCTCGACCCCAGGCTTCAAAGCATCAATTCATTCAACGCTTCAACGCTCTTTTGCTCTCGCGCCTTGCTCTGGAAACCTCCCGACTCGAGACTCAAGCGCCGACGACGTCCTGCTGCTCCGAAAATACCATCTACTCCGGACGTCGGTAAAGAAGAGTTGATTTTTAATTTACTGCAAGCATTCTGTAATCAATCTTTGTAAACTGCTTTTACGCCTCATATAGAATTGCCCAAAGTAAACGATCAACGATCGTGGGCCTTGGAGTAGGAGTCGACCTAGGCTCCGAACCAAGTAAAAATCTCTGAGTTTGCGTGTTTTGTTTTAATCTTCCGCTGTGCAATTTCTCTATCTCAAATCCGAACATTTTCCAATATTCACCCCCCCTTTATCGGTTCTCTCGATCCAACACCTTACATATGACTTCTCCATAGCATTGGAGAACTTAGATCGTTATCCTAGACCCGATCTATCATTGTTGAGTTTTTGACCACCCAACACCATACCTAAACCCTTAGATCCAATAGAAAATCTATCTAGGATTTTCTCTAATTTATCAAGTTTTGCCCTCAAAGCTTAATTTTTCCTTTTTAGATTCTTAAACCTAGAATCGACATGACCATCTTGGACATTCCTAGATCTACCCACCTTTATAGGCAGGTGTTTCCCCTTCTTAGGATTAATGCCTTGGTCCTTAAGTTTAATGATCTTGGTTTTATCATGACATGATTTCCGAGGGTTTTAATCTACATGATTAACTCTATTTTTATCATGATATTTAAAATCATAATTATGCATAGGAAAATAATTAACATTCTAATTCCTAGCATGCATGGAGGAACTTAAATTTGAATTAAATTTAAGGTAACGGTTTACCTCTCTTACTCTTGTAGCTCTCCCTTGATGTGAGCTCCTCCTCTTCTCCTTCTTCTCTCATTTTCTCAAATGCTCTCTTGAATTCTTCTTTTCTTGAGCATTTGGTGTGGTAGTCTCCTAGTTCACCACACGTGAAGCACCTTATATGCTTCTTTTCCTTCTTTGCTTCATCCTTACAACCCATGTTAGTTTTCAAATTAATTGAATTGAGTTTAGGATTTATCTCCTTTTTACCTAATGGACACTTGTCCTTGTAGTGTCCCTTTTGATTGCACCCAAAGTAAATTATGTGATCTTTGGATTTTGCTTTGGTGGAGATGGAGGCTTCTTCTTGCTCCGATATTGAGGATGGTCTCTCCTCCCCCTCAATCCTTGAAGTGGAGATTTATTCTATTTCTTCCTCACTAGGATGTGGATTACTCATTCTCAATTCCCAATTCACTTGAGGAGGTGGATGGTTCTTCATCTTCTTTCTTCTCCTCCTCGGATGTTGAGCTCCTCTCCTCATCCGATTGATCCTTTTCCTCCTCTTGGACCATTAAGCCCATTTTCTTGGGCACTTCTTCTTCTTTTACTCGTGTAGGGTTTTCATGAAGCGCTAACATCTTGCTCCATAGTTCATTCGCATTTGATATTCACCTACATGGCTAATCACGTCGTTAGGTAAAATATTAAGTAAAATTAAAATTATCTTATCATTTGCCTTCGATTGTGTTTGTTGCTCCTTAGTCCAATAGCGTGGTCGGAGCTTTTTCCCGTGCTTATCTTTCGGGACTTCAAATGGTTCTTCGAGTGCGATCATTAGATCCCAATCCATGTTGAACCACGTCTTTGTCCACAACATCCAATAATCGAAACTCTCGCGGTCGTAGGAAGGTGGAACATTGATGTCGTCCCCTAAGCGTTCTTCAAGCGTCATTTCTTATAGCCTTTTGCTCTCCCGGCAGTTAGTCCGTAGACGAGTGACCCCAGCTCTGATATCACTTGTTGGGGATCGATAGACCGACTAGAGGGGGTGAATAGGCGGGCATCCACGTTTCGTGTCGATTCTTCCTATAATGTTAGCGTGCGTAAGCAAAAATACAAATAACACAAATAAACAAACGCTAACACAAATCGTTTACGTGGTTCAGAGATAATGCTCCTACTCCACGGTAGTCCGTAAGGTGGACGATCTCAATCTGTCGGTGGATGAGTCTCTGGAAGACCTCCGACTAGCTCTTGTCGCTCCTTGTGGGTGGAGAAATTAAACCTCACCACAATCCTTACAACAAACCCTGAGCATCAAGACTACTAATTGGCCTTTGACCAAAGCAAATTTTGTCAACCCTAGCTAGCCAAACCGAGCTCTCTTAAATAGAGTTTGTGGCTAAACTAGCCGTTACCAGTCGACTGGTCCAAACACTAGTCGACTGGTTCCAACTGAATCCGAGCGTTACAGTTCAACGTTTGAATTCCCAGCCGACACCAGTCGACTACACAGAAGATCAGTCGACTGATCTTTCTGTGCCAACTACCAGTCGATTGATCCAAGCATCAGTCGATTTCCCAAACCCTAAACCTAGGGTTTCCCTTCCTGAGTACCTCTCACACTCGGACACGTCTCAGCCGACTCTTCCTTTACAGCTTCGACTTGTTGCCTTCAAGCCTTCTTCGACTTTGGCTCTTATCCCTTAGATGCATACAAGCCCGCGGCTTGTCCTCATGTCATCCTTCGCGTATTCCTCGAAGTGCACTTCCCTCGACTCATCGTTCCTGCCTTGTCCACGGTCCCTCGGATACATACAAGCCCACGACTCATTTCCTCATGCAATCCTTCACCGGACCCAAAGTCGTCCAGCTAAGTCTATTTGTATCCTATAAACTTGCACATTCAAATACACATATAAAACATAAGGGTAAACCTAACTTAAACCCTTTGCCCAAATATCAAAGCATATGGTCCCACAGACCATAGATTGCTTCAACAAGCCTGAATTTATCAATAAGACATTCATCATTTCCTTTAGTGTCCGATTTATACGTTCAGCAACTCCATTTGATTGAGACGAGTATGGCGTCGTTGCCTGATGGATAATGCCAGATTCTGAACAAAACACATCAAACGGTGCACCATATTCTCCACCTCTATCGCTACAAATTATTTTAATTCGTTTATCAAGTTGATTCTCAATTTTTGTTTTATAGGTTCTGAAAGCCTCTAAGGCTTCATCTTTACTTCTTAAAAGAAAGATATAATAGAACATCGTGCAGTCATCGATAAAAGTATTTTAGTATTAAAATACTTTTTACTTCCTTTAATTTGCACGAATTTTAAGTCACATAGATCACTATGTATCAATTCTAGAGGAGTCGTTAACCTTTTGACTGAATAAAATGGTAGTCTCGTCGTCTTTGCTTCCACCCACACTTCACATTTGTGTGTTTCATCAACATTGACATTTGGTAATAAATTTAATTTGACGAGATATTTCAAAGTATTATTATTAACATGTCCAAGTCGATTATGCCATAAATTAAAACACTCAACAACGTAGCTGGAAGCTTTTATTTTATTACCATCAAATTGACGGTGTACAGTTATTACAACCATTTTGAACAGATTTTGTTCTAAATATCCCTTACCTATGAAGACACAATATTCTTTCGTAAGTATAAAGTTGTTTGACTGAAATACTAATCTAAAGTCGGCCTTTATAGGTGCCGATCTAGAAACTAGGTTCTTTCTAATGTCGGGAACGTGGAACACATCAATGAGTGTTAGCTCATTCCCAGATGTCATCTTCAAGACAACTTTCCCAAGTCCGACAATTGACGATGTAGTTGAATTACCCATATAGAGCTTTCTTCCACTTATCGGTGTATACTTGGAGAACATCGTCTTATCAGAACAGATGTGACGTGTTGCTCCAGTATCAATCCACCATTGCTTCGGGTTGTCCACCACCGTGTTGGCTTCAAACACGACTGCAGTGAGATTCAGTTCCGATAAATCAGGGAGTTTGTCCTTACTTCAGATGGCGGTTAGTACTTCTGGAGCGTCCTTACTTTGATACCAATTGACGGTGATCGAAGGTCGGCAATAGGGGGCTAAATTGCCCCTGAAAATGAAAACTCAAATATTTTGTTTATCTTTAAACAAAAATGTTAGTTAGATTAAACAGAAATAAATAACATAAAAAATTGAGCAAACTGTAAAGAAAGAGGCAATTGGATTTAACTTGATTTGCAATCGGGGAGGTTGCTAATCCAAGGCAGAATATGCTCGATTCTCTTGAATAAAATTTCTTGGGCGGAGAAGCCTCTTACACGTGGAAAGCTCATAAAAAGAAACACTACACAGAATTCGTTTGCTAATGCTTGAATTGAATGAATGAATTGAAACTAAGCTCTAGG
>JAGFNQ010008352.1:0-17266 GCA_024364735.1 Boesenbergia rotunda | reverse complement strand
CCCTCAGCCGCGCTATCGATCTCAACAGTTCCTACTGGTGGAACGGTATGAAGAAAGACATCGTGGATTTTGTTGCTAGATGTCTGGTGTGCTAGCAGGTGATGGCCGAGCATCAGAGACCTGCTGGATTACTTCAGAAGATCCTATTCCTGAGTGAAAATGGAGCACATTACTATGGATTTAGTTATGGGATTACCAAGGTCTCGGAGAAGACACGACGCGATTTGGGTGATCGTTGATCGATTAACCAAATCCGCTCATTTCTTGGGAATTCAGAGGACAGATTCACTGGATAAGCTAGCAGAGTTGTACTGCCGTGAGATTATCATACGACACGTTGTCCCTCTGAGTATTATATCAGACAGAGACCCGCGTTTTACTTCGCGGTTTTGGCAGAGTTTGCAGCAGGCTATGGGTACGAGCTTCGATTCAGCACAACCTTTTATCCGCAGGACGGACAGTCAGAGCGTACCATTCAGACGCTAGAGGATTTCTTGAGATCCTGCGTTACGGACTTTGGAGGCAACTGGGAGGATCACCTGCATTTGGTTGAGTTTGCCTATAATAATAGCTATCATTCGGCTATTCAGATGACACCTTTCGAGGCGTTGTATGGTAGAGCTTGCAGGACACCCACCCTCTGGGAGGAGGTTGGGGAAGCTCAGTTGCTAGGGCCTTAGAGTATTCAGCGTGACGCAGAGCTAGTTCGTATTATCAGACGCCGTCTATCAGAGGCTCAGGATCGCCAGAAGGGTTATGCAGATCGGAGACGCAGGCCTTTGGAGTTTTTCGTGAGCAATCGCGTATTCTTACGAGTATCACCCACGACAGGGGTGAAGCGGTTTGGTTTGCAAGGTAAGCTAGCTCCGCACTACATTGGACCGTTTCAGATTCTGGAGCGGATTGGATCAGTAGCTTATCGTCTGGCACTACCACCATCTTTGGCTAGAGTTCACGACGTGTTTCATGTTTCCATGCTGAGGAAATATGTACCAAATCCTGCACATGTGTTATTGGAAGTTATTGGAGGTGTCGGTCACACTTCATCCAGACCGCAAGGAGCATCGGTTAAGGAACAAGACAGTTCGGTTGGTCAAAGTTGGTTGGCAACACCACTCTGATGAGGAAGCTACTTGGGAGCTCGAGGATACGATCAAAGCTAGCTACCCTCATCTATTTACTTGAGGTGCGTATAGATTAGCTGCATTCAGTATTTATATTATATCTGGGTTGTTAATACCTGTTATGGTTGACTAGTACCTGTTGTGGTTGACTAGTATCTGTTGGAGTTTACTAGTAACTGTTGTGGTTTGCTAGCGAAATTTGATGACCAAATTTTTTTTTAGTGAGGGAGAATGTTAAATACTAAAAATTTGGAGGGTTTAAAGGCTAAAAATCAAAAATTAGGGACCTAGTTGGAATTAACTAAATTTGGAGGGTCTTTTTGCAAAAAAACCAAAACACTAATAAAACCCTGCAATTCCTCTCTTAATTCTATTTCCTTTTCGTTTTCTCCCCGATGCCCGCATGCGACGACGGTTTTCGCCGATGTAGCAACCACTCTGCGGTTGATCGCCGCCCCTCCTCTCCGGCCACGAGCGAGAGCACCACCTCTCAGCCGCCTACCTTCTTGAGCAGTTCGTGCCTCCCACCATTGTTGTTCTCTCCAATCAGGCCACGCCGGAGAGCACAACGCCGTCCTTCATCCTCTATTTCGAATGGCAGCGACGTCGAGAAGCCGGAATGTTATTTACCTAACTTTGGCACGGCATGAGGCGTTCCGTGAGGAACGCCCATTCTGGCCGTTCTACGTCCGTTCCTACGAACCGTCTGCCTCCGTTGTTATAACGAGCCTCTCCTTGCTGCTGTCCGCCACAACCTCTGTTGTCCATCCGCATTTCAACTTTGCCCTAGAAACAAACCTACAGAAGTCTGCTGCCGCTGTCTACCAGCGCCTCTCCTCATTGTTGTCCACCGCAACCTCGCTGTTATTGAACCTAAATTTTGGCTATGCTGATAAGGTTCTGTTTAAAAAGGCTAAGATTTTAGTCAAGAGAGGATGGTGATGTGTTGGTTGGGGAGCATGATATGTTGCCAAATTATTTTGAACAAAACCAGGCAGAAGCACTTGATCTAGATAAAGCTGTGCTAGAGACAGTTGAGGAAGCTGCATAGGATTGGAGAATTGATGATATAAAGGGTCTGCTTGTTCGTTGTAACTTCAAATCAGACATGCTTGATAGAAAGTTGCTCTTTTAAATGGTGGAGAAAATGACCTTAATTCAGACTCGTTTGGTTGACCGTGAAAGGTCCTCTTGGTTTTCTGGTTGATTCCTAGTTTGTTGCTTTTGTTGTTGTTCCTTGTTATGCAGTTGTTTGTGCTTATTGGTATTATGCACCATACCTGCACCGTTGCATACTGACGACTGTTAAGCTTCCATATGGTTAAGCTACCGTCAATCATCTAGTTGCTTTGTACTTAACCACTTGTTGTGGTAGTTGTTAGAGTTGGAGCAACCGTCCTGTTACGCCACACTCGACCACTCATGTACAGTGGATGCTGGAGTTGTAGGCAGGCAATTGACACTCTCACCGTTGTTTTCGATGGATATCAGAGCTGTTGATAGCTTCCCCTATATATCGGGGTTTGGAGTAGTTGGCTCTCTAGCATCATGTCCACTCAACCACATATATCTGTGATATTCATTGGAGTGCGTACAGCTGTCACAGCCCTACCCACTCGGGCACACAGATGTGATGTGTTGGCGGCTTGACTGGTGTCAGTGGTGACACATGTTATTGCATCATATGCATCTATTGCATTTACGCATTTTCTTGTGGTTGTTGCATTTATATAAGCTATGATTGTTACACTTGGTTGACATGCATGTATATGTCGAGATTTTGATGTCGCATTGTTTTATACATGCTTAGAGATTTTGATGTTATTATATCATATGATTTTTTTACATGTTTAGTTGTCATTATATTCTATAACATGTCGTTTTATATATGTTTAGATTTTCTTATATTCCTTATAGACTGTACCTGTTGTATCTCTACTGATTACAGCTTGATTATGTCATGCTATTGTCTATTCATATATCCCTGTTTTTTCTTTTTGTTTCAGATAGTAAGTAGTTGCATTTCTTGATGCCAAGAGAGGATCCAGTTGTCAGTCACACGGTGTTGAGTTTGTTCCATATTTGATTTACTATCGCAGTACTTTGTTTCTACAATTTCGTTGTTTTTCGCATTTTCATTTCCAAGACTGGATTTGTTTTATTAGTTCAATATTTATCGTAGTAGAGATATGTGCAATTTGGACTTTTGTTGAAGTTTCTTTGTATTCAGACTTTCTGTTAGTTTTATTTCTTTTAAAAGACATTAATCGTTTGAAATGATTAAGCTTAGTTTATGTTTATCAGTTTTATTAGTGGATGTGTATTTTATTTTCCAGTTTTGATGGTTAAGTCATTTTATATAAGGAGATGATATATTATGTCTCAATTTGTCCGCTGTATAGGGGAGATGCTGTTCGATTTTAGAGTATGCATGTGCTTCTGGAGGCGTGACACTTATCCTCCCCATGTATTAATAATAACATTTAAATTAATAATCTTTATAATTTATTTTCTTTGTATTAATTTTAAAGTAGAGTGACGGACACACTACCACAAACGAATTACTTTTACGACCATTCTTTTTTGCCAGACTTTTTTTATTTCTATATTTTTTTAAAAAATAATTTTATACTTGTCCGGTCAGCGAGACGACAAGGACGATGTTTTTCTTATTAATTTTTAATTTCTGTATTGTTTTTTAATTTTATATTTGTTTGACCAACAACAAATTATGACGGTCATAGGTTAAAACTCAAGATAGACGATTTTATTTTATTCTATTTTTTCAAATCATCAGAGGTCGATCCCAGTTTGATTTTTAATTAAATTAGCATCTCATTTCATTATTATAATTACACAATTTCAATAAAATTTAGTATTATTACTATTATTATCTCACACTTAAATCTCTCTCGTAAATTCTAAATCAATCAAACACATGATAGTAATATAATTATCATTTTAAAACCGTTATAATATAATGAGTAAGTTGAATCAATGTTACAGCCGTTATGATTTTTAACCGCTACAACGTGAATAAAAGATGAATAAGATTAAATTTACATTATAACAACTACGAAATTATAGATACTAAATCATAAATATTTTGAACATGCCACACCCCCAGAGGCCCCTGCTCGCTCGAAAATCGGGCAACACCTCTTCTGTACGGCAGACAATCTGAAACTTTTATACATACACATACCTCAACCATAACAATATATAGCTCAGCCACACTCGGCTAGCATTCACACATCCACAACCACGTAGTTAAATAAAATAACTGATAAATAATAAACATAATGAATAATTCTCCATATCTAAGCGCAGCAAATCGAAATCCAACGGAAATAAATAAATACATGTCTAACGAAAAACCAAATATCATCCGAAAAGATAATAAACCAAAAACAACAATAATACCATAAAACGACAAAGTGTACGAAAACCAATAAAACTAATACTCAAACTGAGAGACTGACAGTTGGATCCTCTCCTGGCGGCACGAGACACAGCTATCGACTACTTGAAACAAAAGAAGAACAAGGGGTGGTGAGTTCCGGATGGAACTCTGCAAGTATAAGAACAGATAAATGCATGGTATATAAAAGGATAAAACAAGCATAAAGACAACAAAGGGTATACAGTCTCCGGAATAAAGAGCATAAATAAAATGCATCTATACAAGTAAAACATACTTGAAAACCATGTAACAAATAGGGGAAAAATCAGAAATCCCCTCTAACACCTCCATAAACAGCTAATACTGCTGAACATATCCAGATCATATAATAAAATGCAAATCATAACCGTATATGCATGTCAATCAAATGCAACAATCATAGCTCAAACAAATGTAGCAAACACAAGCAAATGCACAATATGCACATGATGTCATGACCTGCACTGTACACACACCAACCACCGCTATATTGGGTAGGTTGAGTGGACAAGATACAAGCGCCCAACACCTGTGGCTATGCAAACACACCACAATAACTGTGGCCCTGATATGAAAAACCCCGAAGCACCTGTGGGGACTCCTAACACCTGTGGAGTATCAACTGTTTGCACACAATTCTAACTGAGTGTGGCATAACAGGAAAATATACCCGACGACCCGTCTCAACTACAAGGGAGCCCATGGTCGTCGGCCTGAATGTCATGATGCATGTCACTAATATACATAACCTCAATCAAATTCAAAACATGGAATCAATACGATACGAAAAACACAAATAACACCAAAGTAAATAAATAATACGAAGAACACCATCGATACCAAGGTAAATAAACATGCACTAATCTATTGGGTAGGGTTATATAATGTCGACCAAATCCTAGATAGGTTAAATAATTATTCTACAGTACACGCGTACAAACGGTACTCTTTAGATCAGAAGCCAAAAGATGAGACTATATAACTGAACAATTTGAATTACTACTCAAAGGTCAAGCAAAAATAGGTGTCAAGCAGGAAAACAAGGCAAATAGATTTATGGTTTGTTTACTTGGGAGAGTGGATTTAAAAACTAAGGAAAGTTTTCCTTAGGAAAAATTTTCTAATGTTTACTTCGTAAGGAAGGATGGATTAATTTCATTTCTCCTGTTTACTTATTACTAAGTAATGGACGGATGGATTACTAAATCCATCCGTGGATCAGTTTTAAATCATTTTTTCGTCCACCCAAAATCGGACGGAACAACTTTCCCTTCCCCTCTTCTTCGCGAATAGGCATAGCGCGACCATGCGAGGCTACACTATGATAGCTCTGCCTCCCTCGGTGATGGATGCAAGTAGAGTCCTCTCTCTGTGATGTCGCGCTGATGAGGAAGGCGAGCACGGCTGCTTGCCGATTGTTGGGGAGCACGGCCACTCGCGAGCACGGCCACTCGCCGTTCGCTCGCGAGCACGGCCACTCGTCGTTCGCTCGCGAGCACGGACGCTCGCGAGCACGGCCACTCGCCGTTCGCTCGCGAGCACGGACGCTCGTCGGTCGCTCGCGAGCACGGACGCTTGTCGGTCGCTCGCAGCACGGACGCTCGTCGGTCGCTCGCGAGCACGGCCACTCGGCGTTCGCTCGCGAGCACGGACGCTCGCCGGTCGCTCGTGAGCACGGACGCTCGTCGGTCGCTCGCGAGCACGGACGCTCGCCGGTCGCTCGCGAGCACGGACGCTCGCAAGCACGGTCGCTCGCCGAATCGCTCCAAGCACAGCCGCTCGCGTGAGCAACCATGAGGGAGCGCGAGCGCGAGCGAGGTGCTGGACCTTCTCTTCTCCAAGTTTCTCTTCCATTTCCCCTTCTTCCTCCTTTCTTCCTAACAAATTCATTTCTCTTCCCTTCCCTTTCTCTTCCTGATGGATTATTTTCTTTTCCCTTCTCTCTCCGTAGGGATAGTTTTCCGCAGCTGATTCCTTTCCCTCATTCTTCCGCCCGTCCGAGTAAACTGAGCGTTAAGGTAAAACAACCTACTTAGATAATCAAATAACCATGCATTTAAGGTAAACGAAACTACAAGAATCAAGGGAGAAGTATCCGCCTTTAATGTGAAGCGTATCCAAGTAAAAATCACGATCACCCGAAACGAGTCTGAATCAACGTCCTATATCAATGATAGGGTTTATCACTTATACAATTAATTACTACACATAATTACAAATTAGGATAAATCTTAATTACAACGTCCGTTAAATTAAATCTAGGACAACAAGAAATTCCTTCTTAACCAAACTAATCAAACTAGACGAATAAGTCAAACACCCACTTTAACCACAGGAACTACTTCGACTCCAACCCAAACCTTCTAATCTAGCGGTTAACCGAAGTCCAAGCTAACAAATAATGATACATGGCTCCCATACAACCAAAACTATTTGAACCTCTATTGCTCGCGGCAGACATCATCAAGATCAACTATAACCATCCAATACCAACTAATTAACACAACTTCAACAGTTCAACAACTAAACCACCCGCACTTTATAACCTTCAAAGAAGAACAGAACCATGCTCTTCTCCCTAACTGATTTAGAACCGATTCATTACAATCTCAACAACCGGCTGATCTAAACATAGTTCCCATGGCACGATATGGTAAAGTATCGACTAGTTTGAAAACACAATTCACAACCGAAAATCCGATTCGCAAACGCCTATCCATAGCTCCGAATTCGTCCAAGAACCTGAATAGAACCCAACATACCTGAGATGCCAACGCCCGTGCCTTTCGTCCTTCCCCCCTCTGCTCTGATCAATTGGAACCGGCCACCGCCGCCTCGAACACGATTGGACACTCCGAGGTCTGGCCACGCCCAGAGATGTTGTAGGTCTTCACCGCTAGCTTGTCATCGGCCTGATGGAACCCGATCAATCCTTGGTTGGACGGAGATGCTTAGGGTGTCGCCAGTTTTCTTTGAGGAGGAGGAGGAGAAGGATGGCGTCGCCGGACAGATGCTGCCCTCGCTGGTGGCCGGAGAGGAGGCGGCTGGCTCAGCCGGTTGTGACAAGCCCTTCGCCCGAGTGGAGATCGCGGAGGAGAGGTGAAGAGGAAAAAGGGTTTCGGCGAGAGGGTGAGCAGAGGGTGTCGGGAAAAATTAGGGCACGACGGTGGGAAGAGGTAATTATAAATATATATATATAATTAAAACTTTTCCATATATATATTCCTAAAATCTAACTTTTCCTTAAATAATTCAAAATCAACTCATCATGTGTCCAATATCCCAGCAAATAATTTCAAAAATTTCAAAAAATTATTATAAATTTTTCATAAAATTATTTCCATCTTTAAACTCTTATTTATAATATTTATATTATATTATATATATATATATATAAATTATTATTATTATTATTTATTTTGAACCGTATTTTACAGAACATGTAAAGTATATATTATAATAGTTACAAAATGGTAACGGTACTTAAAAAGTATAGCAACTATAAAATCTTAGTTGTACGATATATGTAGCAACTATAATATCATAACTATTATAATTAAGGACTCAGTCAAAATTCGTACTAAAAGGGTAAAATATTTGTGTTGAGAGGAGACGGTTATGTCATTGTCAACTATTTATCCCTCTTTTACTCTTATTTTTGTATCTTATATGCATCTTATACTAAAAATTAAAAGAGGGGGAGATGGTGGCCACTTCCATCGTTCCCTTTTGGCACCGTTTTTGATTATAATCCGTCATCTGATTTAGATGTCGGTCTGATTTAGAATTTAGATGAAAATTTTAGATGTGTGAATGTGTGATAATAATACGAATCAGTAAATAATATCAAAGAGTATTAAAGTAATTGAATAATTATATACGGTTGATTAACGAGTTCGGACGTTTTTGACTTTTGCCCATGATAATGGGCAGTCCCTTTCTCCCGTAAAAGAAAATGAAGTAGCAGGGAACGGCAAGGATAGTAAAATTCAGTACTAACATCCTGTTTAGAAATTTTTTAAGTAAGAAATTGAATTGAATTCTATCCGGAATTGAATTCCAATTCTCATGTTTGGAATGAATTAGTAAAAAATAGAATTGAATTTAATTCCTTAATTTGAAATCAATTAGAATTGAATTCAATTATTATATTTTTACCATTTTATCCTTGATCAAAACTAGCATAATTTAACAATTTAAAATACAAAACTTGTATGAAAAATTCATTCGCCTACATCTTTCACTCAATCAGATTGGATAAATCACATGTATTATAAGTAACCAAAAACTATACTCTTATCATCTTATGATTAAGAAAAAAAAATACACAATGAAATTGAATATACAAAATATTCAACAAAGATGAATAGATTGTCTAGAAAATGGCTACAATCAGCATTGGCCTAACTACTAGAGCAAATGACTACAATCAACGTGCTAGCTGTCACTGGATCTGCCAACAGCATGACCTTAGAACAAACTACTAGATTAAAAGAACCTAATCAGCTATTAACTGAACTCAACACAATCGCTGTCCAAGAGAGCGCTACTTATAGTGATAGCATTTTCAACCAAATGAAACACAGGCCCTTGCATTCCTACAAGCTCATCAAATGGCACATCTTCAGCGCCATCAGCATCATCTAGTCCATCAAACATCTGTTCAACTTGAGCTTCAAGACGAGCAGCCTGCATTTCCAATCGAGTAGCAACATTCTCTGCATTTCTTCTAATTAATTGATCAGCCCCAGCAATTCCTTGAGCTCCATCATCATCTTCAGCATTTCTATCACCAGCAGCATTCCTATTAATTGGACCAGGAAGCCTCCTAACAACACGAGCGCCATTCCTTCCATGGGAGAACAGAAGAGCGCTTCTATGGGAGAAGAGCGCAGATCCATGCTTTTGTGGGAGAAGAGGGCAGATCGACGGCGAAGTGCGAAGCGAGCAGGAGGAAAAAGCTGCTGCGGAGAAAAGGGTTGATTTGTTTTGTTTAAGAGTGGCGATTTAGTAATTTAAAATTTTTAGGAGAATTTTTTTTAGAAATCAAAAGTGTTTAGGTCTGATTTGTTTTGAGGATTTTAAAAGAAATTATTTATTAATCCCTTCCTAAAAATATATATCAAAAAATGAAATGAAATTTTAATTTTTATAAAAATTCAATTTCAACATTTTCCAAATTAGTATGTAAAAGTCACGCATTCGTTGGCTTGATCGTTCCATGCGTCCAACTGTACGTGGATGAATAATAATTAATAAAACTTTTCTATTCCGTTGTGACAATGAGAGAGTTAAAAGACATGGATGATGTGACGTCGTATCTCCCCTGAAAAATAATTCATTTAATCCAATCACCCACTGTATAAAAGATCCTTTTTCATCATTAAATTCTGTCAACGACGTTACAAAAATTTATTACCGCAAATATCCATCAAAAATGGATTGGCGATGTCAATCAAGCCGTAGTCTGATGATTACAGTCCATGAGGTCTTCTGTTTGATTCCTTTTGTTCATTCACAATCAAAAAAAAAAAAAAAATCATCACTGTTCCATCGCTAAACGATAATAACGCTACAAAAATCATCGTCGATTGCCACACCATCATAGTCGAGGATAGCGATGGAGCATTCCTATCCATCGCTATTAGCGAGTGACGGATTTTAACGGATAATTCATCGCTATTTGTGACGGATAAATAAAATCTCCGTCGCAAAATAACGAGAAAAGATAACAATGTACTGTCTAATTAGCGACGGATAGTTATGATATCCGTCGTTAATAGCGACGGAATATTGACTATTCCGTTGCTATTAGATGGTGGAGGACTAGGGTTTCCAATAATAACGACGAAAAGTCAAATATCCGTTGCTATTAATGACGGAAAGTCAAATATCCGTTATTAGCGACGGATATCGTAATTATTCATCGCTAATAGGGACGAAATATTGACTATTCTGTCACTAATTGTGACGGATTTGAAAAATATCCATCGCTAAAATCAGTAAAATCCCAACAGCCTTTCCCCAATTTTCTACTTACCAATTTACATTCAATACATACATATATATTCAAATAACAATACAACATATATCCAAATAAAACACATTTAAATAACAACACATATATATACAACACATATCCAAATACATACAAAAAAATAAGGGCAATTTACCAAAGGGCGTATCCAACTATTCGTAATTACCGAAAGGAGTACCATGGTTTCTATTATACCAAAGGGCGCATCCCATATAGTGAAGTTACTTTTATACCCCTCCCGCCAAAGAATAACTTTATCAGACACAGTTTCGAGACAACCGAACCACTTTATCAATAAAATATTAATTTGTGGTTCGGATGGGTAGCAGTCGAATTTTTCTCAGCCAATATATATATGTGAAATGATTTGCACAAGTCGAATGATCACGAATGTACGTATATATTGCTTCCTTGCACAACTCGATTCATCACCAAAGCACCTGAGGAAAATAGGTTGTCGAAGGAGAAAAAGGAAGCAACAAAATAGGTTGTCGAAGGAGAAAAAGGAAGCAACAAAATAGGTTGTCGAAGGAGAAAAAGGAAGCAACAGATTGGTAACTAAGAGAAATAGGAATGTACGTATGATTGTCTTCTTTGATATGGTATCAGATATAGTTTTAATCAAGTTAAACTCTTTCTACTATTTTAATTTTGGAGGAGGCTTAGGGTGATATGCATTACATGATATCAGGCCCTGAGAGTGCATGATGTCATTAGATTTCAGGCAATAGGAGAGGCTGTAAAATTTTGTTTCAGGCCCTCGGAGGGACTGAAATAAAAGAAATTCAGGCCCTCCCAGGACCTGGCCTGAATTTATTTTATTTCAGATCCAGGGAGGGGCTGAAATCAAATGATTTCAGGCCCTCCCTGGCCTGAAATGTAATGATTCAGGCCCGGAGTGGGCCTGAAAGGAAATGATTTCAGGCCCTGCCTGGGCCTGAAATAATTTTATTTCAGGCCCGACCTGGGCCTGAAATAAAATGATTTCAGGCCCTGGTAGGGCCTGAAATCAAATCCCTGGGCCTGAATCAAATGATTTCAGGCCCTCAGGGCTCCTAGGGCCTTTATTATCAATTTCAAAGTTTGATAAAGTTATATGTAATTTTTTTCAGGGTTGATAATGTTGTTGACGAAATTCTCTCTGAGATATGGAATACTCTTGATGATAATGTGGCTACGGGGAAAGGATTAGAAATAACTAGTAATAATATTCCATTATGTTCCCAGTATGGTGATAATAGCATTACAAGGAATTTGGCAATTGATCTAAATGAAGAAGCAAATAATTTAGAAGATGAGGGTTTGAATTCTTCTACAAGAGTAGTTGAAATATTTCAGCCAACCTGGAGTGGGGAGGAAGAAATTGAAATCCGGAATGCAGAAGAATTTGTACCCAGTACAAGTGTACTAGAATTCCAAGCTGATGATATGCAGGTTGAGCAATATGAATTCCCCCCAGATCAGTACAGTGACCTAGAGGAGGAGTTTCCATTAGCTGAAGATCCATATATTTTGAATTCTCGATTGCTTGCTGGGCCAATTCGAGAGCTAGAGGCAAGAGATGAGCATGAATTTTTTGTGGGGCAGATATTTCCATCTAGAGAAGAATTCAAGAATGCACTTGTTAAACATGCGATGGTTAAGCATATGAGATATAACCCAGTTGACACCCGGAAAAACAGAGTTAAAGCAGTGTGTTTTAACCAACCATGTACATGGAGAGTAGTAGGAAGGGGGGAAGTAGAGTTCACTGTTACAAAATATATAAAGGAACACCAATGTCGAAGTGTTAGGGAAAGTGCTGATCATCATGCATGCTCTTCATCATTTGTTGCTTCTTTTGTTGAAGAGCAATTTCTTCATAATGAACAATACAAACCAAGTATGATTATTTCAGATATTAAAGCTAGATTTGGAGTGACGATATCATACAGAAAAGCATACATAGCTAGGGAGAAAGCATTGAAAAAGGTTGTTGGAGATTATGATGAGGCATACAGAGATCTCCCACAATATCTGCGTGAGTTAAGAGCTAGAGATCCTGAAACTTATGTGGCACTATGCACGAATGGTGACAATCAGTTCCAGAGGTGTTTTTGGGCTTTTGGTGCTTGCCGAAGGGTGTTCAGGTCTTATTTGCGTAGAATTATCGGAATTGATGCGACACACCTAAGAGGAAAGTATCCAGGAGTATTGTTGATTGCAACGGCGATTGATGGTAATGACAATGTTCTCCCAGTTGCCTTTGCAATAGCTGAAGTAGAATGTGGGTCTGCTTGGGAGTGGTTTTTGGATCATACAAAGAGGTTCTTTGCTGTTGATGATCACTCACTCACCATAGTATCAGATAGACATCGGGGCATTATATCAGCAGTCAGAAAAGTATTCACAAACGCGCATCATGCTTTTTGTTGCCACCACATGTCTTGTAATATGGTAACTGATACTGGAAGTAGAGCTGGTGTAGGTTTGTTTTGGGCAGCAGCACGAGCCAACACAACACTTCAATATGATATGATAATGCAGACAATGCTCGAAAAACATCCAGATGCTCATAAGTGGCTTCAGAACATTGACCCTAAAAGGTGGGCAAATGCACACTTTACTGGGAGAAGGTACAGAATGCTTACCACGAATTGTGTGGAGAGCTTGAATGCTTTGTTTAAGTCTACACGTGAGCTTCCCATAAATAGGTTAATTGATAATACAAGAAGAAAGGTAGCTCAATGGTTCTATAACCGTAGAGAGGAAGTTTCCAAATGGCATGTTGCTTTGACACCTCATGCTACAAAAGAAATGGAATCAAGGAGAGAGAAAGCTAGAGCTTATAAGGTTCACCCTTACTCTCAATCAGAAATGGAGGTAGAAACATGGGGCACTTCATACATTGTTGATTTGGAAAAAAACTTTTGTCATTGTGGGGAGTTTCAAATTTCAGGACTCCCTTGCTCACATGCTATAGCTGTAATAGTTCACAGGAATATCGATACACTCCGATATTGTGAGCATTATTTTTATTCTGAAACTTGGAAGTGGGTTTACATGGATCGTATTTACCCTTGTAGAAGCAAGCAGTTTTGGCCTAGTGGAGTAAACAATATTACAGTTCGATGTCCCCGTAGCCTTGTGCAGCCTGGTAGACGAAAGAAGGCACGGATTGAGTCAAGACACAATGGCAAGGTGAAACTTAAATGCAGCCGGTGCAAACAACTTGGCCATAATAAAAGGACATGTAGAATGCCGCCAGGCCCAAGGTCTTGAGTTAATTGGTTTATGAATTGCTGAAATTTTCTGATGGAAGTGTTTATTTTGTAAGGAGGATAACTGAATGTATAGTATTCTTTAAAAAAACCAGTTGTTAATGTTGTGACTTATAGAAGTATTTCAATATTATGATACATTTTACCTTGTGTTATAAGCAGAATATATCAGAATCGAAGTCGTATCATTTGTAAACCCAAAATAATGTTATTTCAGGAACTTGAAGTCCTGAAGTCCTGTGTTTTCTGAAAATCTGTTGTTTAACCCCCTCTGATTTTTGCTTTGTTAAATGAGTGTTGTGTGCCAACTGATACTGTATCAACACAGTTGTGTGCCAACTGAAAAATAGCATATCCTAGCTAAAATACCAATAATTAGGTAAAGTCTGAGAACTGATAATGAGGTTTGAAAAATCCAAATATGCTAGGTCCATCATACAAACCTCCTGATGTGCCAAATTTTGATAATATGAGGTTTTGATGTGAATGGAATTCAATTGTGGTGTGCAATGTGTATTTAGGTACTCTCCTTCTTGTTTATTTTTTAAAAATGTGGTCACAACATGTTCATTTATTTAAAAGATTGGCGTATAAAAATTTAATCATACTGTAAATAATTTTTTTGCAACCAGAGGCGTGGGCCTGAAATGATAGCATTTCAGGCCCAGTGTGGGCCTGAAATAACTCTTTTCAGTCCCAGATAGGGCCTGAAATAATATCATTTCAGGCCCTTCTTGGGCCTGAAATACTAGCATTTCAGGCCCAGTGTGGGCCTGAAATAAATCATTTCAGGCCCCCTCTGGGCCTGAAATAATGTCATTTCAGGTCCACCGTGGGCCTGAAATCAAAATACTTCCCTAAAAAATTATTGATGTAATTGACAACAATTACAATTTAAAGATTACTGATAATGGTTTTTCAGAAATCCATATATGGGAGGTCCATCAGTGGGTTTTGCTCAAAACCCACTGATGGAACTAAACTAGCCCTATAGCTTTTGACAAATTTATAATTTGATGTTTCCGACACCTAAAATACTTTCTAGAACCTCAACCCTACCTACTGATAATGGGATTTTCAGAAATCCAGATATGGGAGGTCCATCAGTGGGTTTTGAGCAAAACCCACTGATGGAACTAAACTAGCCCTATAGCTTTTGACAAATTTATAATTTGATGTTTCCGACACCTAAAATACTTTCTAGAACCTCAACCCTACCTACTGATAATGGGATTTTCAGAAATCCAGATATGGGAGGTCCATCAGTGGGTTTTGAGCAAAACCCACTGATGGAACTAAACTAGCCCTATAGCTTTTGACAAATTTATAATTTGATGTTTCCGACACCTAAAATACTTTCTAGAACCTCAACCCTACCTACTGATAATGGGATTTTCAGAAATCCAGATATGGGAGGTCCATCAGTGGGTTTTGAGCAAAACCCACTGATGGACCTCCCATATATGGATTTCTGAAAAACCATTATCAGTAGTTAGGGTTCAGGTTGGAGAATGTAGATTAGGTGTCCGAAACCTCAAATTATAATTTTGTTCAAAGTTATAGGTCTAGTTTAGTTCCATCAGTGGATTTTGCTGACCTCCCATATTTGGATTTCTACAAAACCATTATCAGTAGTTAGGGGTGAGGTTTTGAGAAAGTATTTTAGTAGGGATAAAATATGTAATCCAACTTGGGGGAAGAGGTCAAAATATTATATGGTTAAGGGTGGTCCTCAAATAATATTTAATTCAGGCCCACTGTGGGCCTGAAATGTTTTTATTTCAGGTCCAAGGTGGGCCTGAAATAAATGTATTTCAGGCCCACTATGGGCCTGAAATAAATGTATTTCAGGCCCACTATGGGCCTGAAATATCTTTATTTCAGGCCCACCTGGGGCCTGAAATAAAGTTATTTCAGGCCCAACGTGGGCCTGAAATAAAGATATTTCAGGCCCGAGGTGGGCCTGAAATAAAGCTATAGGTTGGAGAAAGTAGGGATGAGGTTGGAGAAAGTATTTTAGGTTGGAGAAAGTATTATCAACAGTTAGGGATGAGGTTGGAGAAAGTATTTTAGGTGTCCATAACCTCAAATTTATATTTTTTCCAAAGCTATAGGTGTAGTTTAGTTCCATCAGTGGGTTTTGCTCAAAACCCACTGATGGTCCTCCCATATCTGGATTTCTGAAAATATATTATCAGTAGTTAGGGTTGACATGCTAGAAACTATTTTAGGTCTCAGAAACCTCAAATTATATATTTGTCAAAAGCTATTGGGCTAGTTTAGTTCCATCAGTGGGTTTTGAGCAAAACCCACTGATGGACCTCCCATATCTGGATTTCTGAAAATCCATTATCAGTAGTTAGGGATTAGGTTCTAGAAAGTATTTTAGGTGTCAGAAATATCAAATTATAATTTTTTTCCAAACCTATAGGTGTAGTTTAGTTCCATCAGTGGGTTTTGAGCAAAACCCACTGATGGACCTCCCATATCTGGATTTCTGAAAATCCATTATCAGTAGTTAGGGTTGAGGTTCTAGAAAGTATTTTAGGTGTCGGAAACATCAAATTATAATTTTTTTCCAAACCTATAGGTGTAGTTTAGTTTCATCAGTGGGTTTTGAGCAAAACCCACTGATGGACCTCCCATATCTTGATTTGTGAAAAAACATTTTCAACAGTTAGGGATGAGTTGGAGAAAGTATTTTAGGTGTCCATAACCTCAAATTTATATTTTTTCCAAAGCTATAGGTGCAGTTTAGTTCCATCAGTGGGTTTTGCTCAAAACCCACTGATGGACCTCCCATATCTGGATTTCTGAAAAACCATTATCAACAGTTAGGGATGAGGTTGGAGAAAGTATTTTAGGTGTCCATAACCTCAAATTTATATTTTTTCCAAAGCTATAGGTGTAGTTTAGTTCCATCAGTGAGTTTTGAGCAACACCCACTGATGGACCTCCCATATATGGATTTCTGAAAAACCATTATCAGTAGTTAGGGTTCAGGTTGGAGAATATAGATTAGGTGTCCGAAATTGTGTTTTAGGTGAAAAAACATCCTTTGCTGGTGGACCTGAATAATTTTATTTCAGGCCCAAGGTGGGCCTGAAATAAATTATTCAGGCCCAAGGTGGGCCTGAATAATTTTGTTTCAGGCCCACGGTGGGCCTGAAAGAATTTTATTTCAGGCCCACATTGGGCCTGAATAATTTTATTTCAGGCCCACGGTGGGCCTGAAATAATTTTATTTCAGGCCCAACTTGGGCCTGAATATATCTTATTTCAGGCCCAGCTTCGTTCAATAAAATTAAAAACATAATCAATAAAATTAAAAACATAATAAATAAAATTAATATATCTGAATTTTAGAGCCTTGAAAAGTAAATATAAATACATAATCAATAAA
>JAGFNQ010008351.1:0-20299 GCA_024364735.1 Boesenbergia rotunda | reverse complement strand
ATGTTTATCTCCGGACATCCCAATGTCACCAGCAGTGAGAATCAGCTGATTAGAGAATAACCCATGCTAGTCTCAACAGAATTGATAGTGTCCGTATTTATCAATTCATCGACTAGGGACAATTTCAATACTTCACAATTGCACATGTAGAGATAATCACTAGTTGTGAATTCATCACAAATTCTCTCATGCTGTGAATTGTATTGCGGACATTCAGTAAATGAGTTTAAGATCTCAATCAAATACACAAACATGTATACTCAAATAGTGAATATTCATTTATTAAAATAAATGATTACAATCATAAGGCGATTGCCTTAGGACACTTCTCTCATATCACTAACAAACTCCCACTTGGCCTAATGCCAATCGCTACGGTACCCAATACCACAGGCTCTAACATGACCCTCAAACTTGCTTTGAGGCAAGGCCTTAGTTAAAGGATCCGCTAAATTCCTTTCAGTGGGAATTTTCTCAATTTGTATATCATTCCTACTTATAATCTCTCTGATCAGATGATAGCGGCGAAGCACATGTTTGGATCGCTGATGAGACCTTGGTTCCTTTGCTTGTGCAATAGCTCCATTGTTGTCGCAGTAAACCGGTATTGCTTCATCAATGGTTGGAACCACACCAAGTTCTGAGACAAACTTCTTGATCCAGACTGCTTCCTTTGCTGCTTCCGAAGCTGCAATATATTCCGCTTCCGTGGTAGAATCCGCTACGGTGTCTTGCTTGGAACTCTTCCAACTTATTGCGCCTCCATTCAAAATAAATACGTATCCGGACTGAGATTTGGAGTCATCCTTATCTGTCTGGAAACTGGCATCTGTATACCCACGTATTACCATATCACCTTCTCCATATATTAGGAACACATCCTTAGTTCTTCTTAAGTACTTGAGGATTGTCTTGACAGCCGCCCAATGATCCATTCCTGGATCAGACTGGTATCTGCTTGTGACGCTCAGAGCATACGATACATCGGGCCTAGTACATAACATAGCATACATGATAGATCCTATCGCGGATGCATAAGGAATCTTATTCATGCAAATCCTCTCGTCTTCTGTGCGCGGACACATAGACTTTGAAAGGTTGATCCCATGCCTGATGGGAAGGTAACCTTTCTTGGATTCCGACATGCTAAACCTTTTAGCACTCGGTCTATATATGTAGACTGCGAAAGACCAAGCAATCGTTTTGATCTATCTCTATAGATTCTAATCACAAGGATATAGGTTGCTTGTCCCAGGTCTTTCATGGAGAAAGTTTTGGACAACCAAATTTTAACTGACTGTAAGACTGAAATATCGTTTCCTATAAGTATATGTCATCGACATATAATCCTAGGAATACGACTGCACTCCCACTAACCTTCTTGTACACACAAGGTTCGTCAGGATTTTGTGAGAAATTAAACTCTTTGATTGTCTCATCAAAACGGATGTTCCAGCTCCTGGATGCTTGCTTCAGTCCATATATGGATCGTCGATGCTTGCATACTTTGGTTTTATCAACCGATGTGAAACCTTCAGTTGTATCATGTATACATCCTCAAGCAGGTTTCCATTAAGGAAAGTTGTTTTCACATCCATTTGCCATATCTCATCATCATAATGAGAAGCTATGCCAGGAGCATCCGAATGGATTTAAGCATAGCTACTGGCGAATAGGTTTCGTCATAATCAATTCCTTGTTTCTGACGATTATCCTTTTGCCACTAATCTAGCCTTAAAGGTAACAACATTACCTTCCATGTCGATTTTCTTCTTGAAAACCCACTTGCATCCCTATGGGCTTAATCCCTTCAGGTGGGTTAACCAAGTCCCATACTTGATTTCGTACATGAAATCCATTTCCGACTTCATGGCTTCAAGCCATTTATCCCTTTCTGAATTTTACAGAACATCTTCATAACTGATAGGTTCGTCATGCTAATGAGTAACACGTCGTTCGATTCACTTATGAGAAATCCGTATCTCTCTGGAATATTGCATGTCCTGTCAGACCTACGAAGAAGTGGTGTTGTTTTTAGGTTCAACTGATAGCTCATCATTATGAGTTATTAGTTGTGGGTCTAGACTAGGTGACTCTGTAATGTCTATTAGAGTTCCTTGAACTTGTTCAAGTTCAATATTACTCCCACTGTTTTCTTGTAAAAGAAATTCTTTTTCTAGAAATACAGCATGCCTTGAAACAAACACCTTTTGTTCCAAGGGATGATAGAATTGTAACCTTTCGTTTCCTTAGGGTATCCAATAAATAGACATTTATCAGACTTAGCATCCAATTTGTCTGATACAGTCCGCTTTACATAAGCAGGACAACCCCATATCTTTAGGTGAGATAAATGAGGTTTCTTACTATTCCATGTCTCATATGGAGTAGTAGAGACTATCTTGGTCGGGACTCTGTTTAGCATGTAAACAGCTGTCTTAAGCATATAGCCCCAAAAGGATTTTGGAAGAGTTGCATGATTCATCATAGATCTAACCATGTCCATCATGGTTCGATTACGCCTCTCAGATACACCATTATGCTGTGGTGTATAAGGCGGAGTCTATTGAGACAATATTCCATTGTCCCTAAGATAATCTTGAAACTCTTGACTCAAGTATTCACCACCCCGATCGGATCGAAGTATCTTAATACTTTTGCCAAGCTGTTTCTCTACTTCACTTCTGAATTATTTGAATTTCTCAAAAGCTTCAAATTTGTGTTTCATTAAGAACACATACCCGAATCGTGAGTGATCATCGATAAAGGTAATGAAGTAGCTATAGCCTCCTTGTGCAAGAGTTGACATTGGTCCACATACATCAGTATGTATTAGACCAAGCAATTTTCCCACTGGTTTACCTTTTCTTGAAAAGGGTAATTTGGCCATCTTGCCTTTTAAGCATGATTCGCATGAATCAAATGAATCGGGTTCAAATGATTCCAGAATTCCACATTGGTGTAATTTGGTAATGCGCTTCTTACTTACATGGCCAAGACGACAATGCCATGTATAGGAGTCTATTTGATTATCTATTCGAGCACGTTTGTTGCTAACTTCGATATTGAAAACGTCACCGGATAAATCTAACGTGTAGATACCATTGCCTAAAGTTCCGATTCCATAAAGAACACCATTTAAAGATATGTAACAACAATTGTTACTAAAAGTTAAATGATAACCCTTTTCATTCAAGCATGAAATAGATACAATGTTCTTTATTAACGAAGGAACAAAATAACAATTATCCAATTCTAAGACAAGTCCAGTAGGGAGCTTTAGCAAATATGTTCCGATGGCAACAGCAGCAATCTTTGCTCCATTTCCAACTCGCAAATTCGCTTCTCCCTTTACCAATCTTCTTCTATTCCTTAGCCCCTGTATGTCATTACATATATGTGAGCTACACCTAGTATCAAGTACCCAGGTGGATGAGGAAATAGAGTGACATTCAATAACGAAGATACCTGAAGAGGATGGGGCATCGGATGCCTTCTTCTTCAAGGACTCAAGATAAACCTTGCAGTTTCTTCGCTAGTGACCCTCCTTGCCGCAGTGATGGCAAGTGCCTTTTGGTGTCTTTTCAGTCTTTTTGGCCTTTTTTTTCTTTCCCTTATTCTGTTCTTTGGACTTCCTCTTAGAGCCTTTCTTTGAGGAACCAACTAACAGTATCGTCTTCTGATCCTACTTCACAGAAGGCTCTACAGTCTTCAGCAGGTTGAGCAACTCAAGAATGGTAGTCTCTAGCTTGTTCATCCGATAGTTCATCACAAATTGTGAGTAACTTTTGGGCAAACAATGCAGAATTAAGTCAATACTTAGTTCGTGATCCATTGTAAAACCGAGTGTGCCTAGTCGCTCAATGTACCCCAACATCTTCAACACAAACTGTGAGACAGAAGTGCCTTCCTGCATCTTAGAGGTGAAGAGGAGTCTGGAGACTTCGAACCTTTCGGATCTTGCCTGCTCGTCAAACAGCTCATGAAGATGGAAGATGATGGTATAAGCATCCATATGCTCATGCTGCTTTTGCAGCTCAGGTACCATAGCGGCTAGCATGATGCAACTCGCAAGTTCAGAATCAGTCACATGTTTCCGATAGGCCACTAACTGGTTTGGAGTTGCATCTTCTGGAGTATGGTTGGGAAGTTGTTCTTCAAGGACATAAGCAAGCTTTTCTGCCTTGAGGACTATCCTCAGGTTTCGAAGCCAGTCCATGAAGTTTGGCCCAGTCAGCTTATTGGTGTCCAAAATGGAACACAAATTCAGAGAAGATATGATCAAGTGATTATCCTAGAAATACAAGTTGAGATTATGTGAGAAGAATGATAAAGAATGCATCAATATACATTAATTAAATCCTATTTATTTTTCAAATAGAATAACCCTTTTTATCAATCCGGGAGATCGTAGGAACATCTCCAAATAGGTTGATATCCAACCACAGATAAGAACAACCATGGTTGTAGTCCATCAAGTTATTCTAAGATATGAAGGTAGGTAATTATACCGATTACATATCACACATATGTAACAATCATATTATGCTATCAACTAATTGAATGTTTGCATAAATCATTGGGTTGTTAACTCATTAACAAGTACGCAACATTATACATAACACCCAACTGCACCTCTCTTAACATTGACCTTGGCTGTGGCACAACAAATCGATGCTCCAAGCTTAAGGCTGACCCATTAATCAAGAAATAATTTTAATATGGTTGGAGCTCATTCAACTGTTTAGTCAGGCTTGGATGTGTCTAACAACCAAAACTAAGGATTGACCTTTGACTCCGACTATATTAATCATAAACTAATTCCATGGTTTGAACATGTTGAGGTTCAAGCCGGGCATGGATGTGTCCATCAACCCAAACGAGAAACAAAACTCCGGTTCTAACCATATTAATGGAAGGTGTTGGCCTTAATATTTTGTAAGGGGTTTTGGGTCTCATCCTTTTCTTTTATGCACATTCATGACATATAATTATGTCATGTTCTAACGATTTCCTTAATAAAGTATGTATGTGACTTAATTTATCAAGTCTCATTAATTGAATTAGGAACCGAATCTCCTAATTCTAATTTCATACTTTATTCAAGGAATTATTTTGGGAAACAATTTCCTAAATTATCATAATCAATTTCGGAATTAATATGTTTAGGACTTTGATTTCTCTAAATCAAATCTTATTAAATTAAGAGACAGATTCCCTTAATTCAACCACATATTATTTTCATGAAAATCTTATTTAAGAAAATATACTCTATAAGAAACAATTTTCCTAATTAATTTTGGAGACAATAATATGTCAGAGCATCACCTCATAAATCAAATAAGGAAATTATCGTTTGAGAATCACCTCAAAAATTTCCAAGATTTGATCACATATTTTATTTATGGAAAATTAATATCAATAAATAACTTAATTTGGACGACTCTCTGAGACTCAATCCAAAATAAGAATTTATTGATAATATAATTTGGATGGCTCCCCGAGGCTCAATCCAAATTAAACATTTGA
This sequence comes from Boesenbergia rotunda, assembly GCA_024364735.1. Lineage (NCBI taxonomy): Eukaryota > Viridiplantae > Streptophyta > Magnoliopsida > Zingiberales > Zingiberaceae > Boesenbergia > Boesenbergia rotunda. The sequence continues at coordinate 14,770 of JAGFNQ010008351.1, read as the reverse complement.
CAATTTAAATTCAATTTAGGAAATTTAATTATAACAACTAACTTTAAATTGGACGGCTCCCCGAGGCTCAATCCAAAATAAAAAATTTTGTAAATAATTTAATTTCTAATTATGAATTTAAATACCAATTAATATTCCCATAATTTGTCTAGACTTTCTTGAAAGAAAGTGCCCAAAATTGCGAGCTTTCCATAAATGGAAAGTTTCCAAAAATAAAAAAAATTTCAGAATAATTGTAAGTTTCTGGTACAAAGAAAACTTACGTATTTCCATGATTGGAATATTTCCAAAATAGGAAATTTTCAAAATTAGAAAGTTTCCAAAAATGGAAGGTTTTCACAATTATCATAAAATTTCAGAAACAGGGATATTTCAAAAGTTTGCGAAATTTCATGAGAATTTCCAAACTTTGAAATTCCTAAATCTAAAATTTACCATAATTGGAAAGTTTTCATAATTAAAAATTTTTCCAAAATTGAGATCATGACAAAGTTTTCCGCAAAATAATTATATGATTATGTCGAACACTAACCGGCTCTAATACCACAGTTGGGACCGGGTGCATGTTGACATGGATGCGGGTTCGTAATTTTAAAGTTAATTACGTGCAGCGGAAGGTTTAGCATAAATAATTTCTCAAATTATTTAACCACACATCTAAGCATGCAACCTTATGTTGTGTAGACATGATCATATATTTAAAATTTTGTAGAAATGTAAACTAATTTACTTGTTACCTCGCGTAACTCGAAGAAAGAGACGAGATCCAACCGTAAGCATCCCTTGGAAGCTCCACCTCTATTCGCGTCCACGCCGAGTTTTCTTCGGGATGACTTCGCGAAGCCACGAGTCTCGTGTCGACAAGAACTACTAGATCCTCCAAAGACACAACAAGAATACCAAGAGAGAAGTCGCAAGACTAACCACCAAGCGAAGAACGGAATCAAGATTCCAGAAGGAAGGAAGGAGTTGCGCCCACTTCTTCTCCTTGCGGCAGCTGCTTGATGGCCGAAGGTGGCTGATCGCCAGAGCTTGGACGCCGGAGAAGGAGGCTGGTGCTGGCAGCGGCTCACGGCAGCAGGGTCCCTTCTTTTGGCCGGTGGCTCAAGAGAAGGGAGAGGGAGAGAAGGAGAGGGAGAGAGATTGTTCTTTTATCTCTTGGATTGATTTCCAAGCCTTGCCTTGGTTCCTTTATATAGTGGTCTCTCAACCGCCAAGTCTCCTTTTTCTTATGGAATAAATTTTCATAAGAAATTTATCATATAAATTTTCTATGATTTATTCCATCATGCCAAGTTTTATCATAATTTTAATTCATGATAAAAATCAACCAAGTCTCCCTTTTCTTATGGAATAAATTTTCATAAGAAATTTATTATATAAATTTTTCTTTTCAGGAAAATCAATACATAATTGATTTTATAAAATTAAAATAAACTAATCCACGGTTCATTTTAATTTCCATGAAAAATAAACCAAACCTCGGTTTATATAAAATTTATATTATCCATAATTTTATAAAACAAACCACACTTGGTTTATTTTATAAATTGAACCAAACAATTTTATTTTCTCCTTTGTTGTGGCCGGCCAAGAAAAGAGGGTGGGGACCCTCTTTGGCCGACCTATCCAAGCCACGCCACAATGAATTAAACTCATTTAATTCATCTATTAAGTTTTCAAAAGACTTAGCCATTTTACGCTTCCGATGCGTCTCTGAAAAATTCAGATTCGACTTATCGTTTGGCTCAACAAAACCTAATCACTCTTGATTGGAAAATTCAATTTTTAACTCATTTTAAATCCCTCGGATTACTCGTAGTACGTGTTAGTGATATGAGAGAAGTGTCCTAAGGCAATCGCCTTATGATTGTAAACATTTATTTTAATAAATGATAATTCACTATTTGAGTATACATGTTTGTGTATTTGATTGGGATCTTAAACTAATCTACTAAATGTCTGTAATACAATTCACAGCATAAGAGAATTTGTGATGGGATCACAACTAGTGATTATCTCTAAATGTGCCATTGTGAAGTATTGAAAATATCCCTAGTCGATGAATTGATAAAAACAGACACTATCAATTCTGTTGAGACTAGCATGGGTTATTCTCTAATCAGCTGATTCTCACTGGCTGGTGACATTGGGATGTCCGGAGATAAACATGGATGCTAGTTAAGGGAACTAGTTCATTGGAGTGACTAGCCGTAAAACTTCATATGGTAATCTACATATAGATATGTCAATGAAGTTTTACTGCAGCTTAAGTACGATGTTCCTTTGACTTGCGGTGTTCAAGTCATCTTGGTCATGGAGACTTATACTTTAACATCTTAAGCAAGCATCTCCAAGGAGGTGTGGACCCGTGATGATTGGGTATATGCCGAAGTGTCCGAAGATGTTTGAACAGCCTACAAAGGATTCACCACTCCTTGCGAGGAGATGTATACCCAGGCCTATCGTCGGATTGTTACTCAAAGCCTCTGGCCAGAGCATGTCATGTTTAGAGTATGAGTCTCTTAAATATATGAGAGTAATTAGAAATCCAAAGGACGAGAAAGACACTACTTGGGCTAGGTGTGACATAGTCAGCCTAGTGGGGACTACACATATAGACCGTGTCCTGAACCAAGTGGGTATAAGATGGTGAAGGGAATGAGGCACGATTCATTAGAGCTGCTGAAGGGTTTCAGAATTATTTCTGAGGTCAACCGTTAATCTTTCGATTAATTGGGGGTCATGATGTACTACTAGGTGCCACTCATGATCGTTCAATAATTGGTTGATTATAGACGGCCAACATAAATCGAAAGCCTATTTAGTCACACGCACTACGAGTAATCCGAGGGATTTAAAACGAGTTGAAAATTGGATTTTTCGATCAAGAGAAATAAGTCGAATCTGAATTAATCAGAGGCGCAATGGAAGCTTAAAATGACTAAGTCTTTTGAAGGCTTATCGGGCGAATTAAATGAGTTTAATTTGCGATGGGTTCGACTCGGTTTGGCCGGCCAAAGAGGGTGCCAACCCTCTTTGGTTTGGCCGGCCACAACAATGGGGAGAAACCAATTTATTTGGTTTAATTAATAAAATAAATCTAGCGCGATTTGTTTTATAAAATTATGGATAAATAAATTGATATATAAAGAAATTTATATAAAGAGATTTATAAAGAAATTTGTAGAAATTTATTCTTTTTATGAAAATTAAAATAAACCATGAATTAGTTTGATTTTAATTAATAAAATCAATTATGAATTGATTTTTCCATGATAAGAAAATTTTATACAAATTTTATTCCATAATTAAAAAGAGAGATGTATTTGTTTTATTATAAAGTTAGTTATAATAAAACTTGGCATAATGGAATAATTCATAAGAAAATTTATAAGATAAATTCCTTATGAAAATTTATTCCGTTAATTCCGTTAAAGGGGAGACTTGGCAAGGGAGAGGCTACTATATAAAGGAACCAAAGGCAAGCCTTGAATCCAATCAATTGAGTAATCAATAGATTAACTCTCTCCCTCTCTCTCTCTAGTTTGCCCTCTCTCTCTCTCTAGGGCCGGTGCCCACTCTCTCTCTAGGCCGGCTCTCTCTCCTCCCCTAGGGCCGGCGCACATCCCAAGGGTGGCCGAGAGCTTCATCCGCCAAGAAGGTGCCGAAGAAGAAGAAACGGATCGCGACTCCTTCTTACCTTTCCCGGAATTTTGATTCCGTTTCTTGGTGGTTAGTTTCCTTTCTTCTCTCTTGATCTTCTAGTTGTGCCTTTAGAGAATCTAGTAGTTCTCGTCGGCACAAAACTCGTGACTTTGCGAAGTCATCCCGAAGAGAACTCGGCGTGGACGCGAATAGAGGCGGAGCTTCCAAGGGACGCTACGGTTGGATCTCGTTCCTTACTTCGAGTTACGCGAGGTACTAAGTAAATTAGTTTACTTTTCTGCAAAATTTTAATTTATGATCATGTCCACACATCATAAGGTCGCATGCTAGATACGTGGTTAAAAATACTGAGAGAAATTATTTATGCTAATTCTTCCGCTGCACGTAAATATTTTAAAATTTACGAACCCGTATCATTGTCAACATGCACCCGGTCCCAACAGTGGTATCAGAGCCGGTTAGTGTTTGACATAATCATATAATTGTTTTGTGGAAAACTTTGTCATGACCTCAATTTTGGAAAAATTTTCAATTATGGAAACTTTCCAATTATAATAAATTTTAGATTTAGAAATTTCAAAGTTTGGAAATCTTCATGAAATTTCGCAAACTTTTGATTTTCTAGTTTCTGAAATTTTATAATAATTATGAAAACTTCCCATCTTTGGAAACTTTCCAATTTTGGAAATTTTCTATTTTATAAATTTTCTAATTTTGGAAATATGTAAGTTTTCTTTGTACCAGAAACTTACAATTATTATGAAAACCTATTATGAAATCTGACAATTTTGGGCACTTTCTTTCAAGAAAGTCTAGACAAATTTATGGACAATTAATTGACAATTAAATTTGAATTGGTTTTTAAATTGATAACAAAATTCTTTATTTTGGATTGAGCCTTGGGGAGCCGTCCAATTTAAAGTTAGTTGTTGTAATTTAATTTCCCAATTTTAAATGAGATTGTCATGTTTAATTTGGTTACGCTTCCGAAGCAGACCAAATTGGATTTACAACAAATTACTTTTCTTTGGGTATCTGAGCCTCGGGGAGCCACCCTTAGAAAACGCTTTGTTGTAATTAATTAAATCCATGAATAAAATATGATTTAAGAGGTGATGCTCTTACATATTGTTGTCTCCAAAATTAATTAGGAAAATGGTTTCCTATAGAGTTTTCTTAAATGAGATTTTTATGAAAATAATATGTGGTTGAATTAAGGACTCATGTCTCTTAATTTAATAAGATTTGATTTAGAGAAATCAAAGTCTTAAACATATTATTTCTGAAATTGATTATGACAATTTAGGAAATTGTTTCACAAAATAATTCCTTTAATAAAGTATGAAATTAGAATTAGGAAATCCGGTTCCTAATTCAATTAATGAGACTTGATAAATTAAGTCACATACATACTTTATTAAGGAAATCGTTAGTCATGTCATGATTATATGTCATGAATGTGCTTAGAAAAGAAAGGATGAGACCCAAAAACCCCTTACAAAATATTAAGGCCAACACCTTCCATTAATATGGTTAGAATCGGAGTTTTGTTTCTCGTTTGGGTTGATGGACACATCCATGCCCAACTTGAACCTCAACATGTTCAAACCATGGAATTAGTTTATGATTAATACAGTTGGAGTCAGAGGTCAATCCTTAGTTATGGTTGTTGGACACATCCAAGCCTGACTAAACGGTTGAATGAGCTCCAACCATATTAAAACTATTTCTTGATTAATGGGTCAGCCTTAAGCTTGGAGCATCGATTTGTTGTGCCACAGCCAAGGTCGATGTAAAGAGAGGTGCAGTTGGGTGCTATGTATATTGTTGCATACTTGTTAATGAGTTAATAACCCAATGATTTATGCAAACATTCAATTAGTTGATAGCATAAAGTGATAGTTACATATATATGATATGTAATCGGTATAATTACCTACCTTCATAGCTAAGAATAACTTGATAGCCACAGCCATGGTTGTTCTTATCTATGGTTGGATATCAACCTATTTGGAGATGTTCCTACGATCTCCCGAATTGATAAAAAGGGTTATTCAATTTGAAAAATTAATAGGATTTTATTTATGTATGTTGATACATTCTTTAATCATTCTTCTCACATAAGCTCAATTTGTATTTCTAGGATAATCACTCGATCATGTCTTCTCTGAATTTGCGTTCCATTTTGGACACCAATAAACTGACTGGGCCAAACTTCATGGACTGGCTTCGAAACCTGATGATAGTCCTCAAAGCAGAGAAGCTTGCTTATGTCATTGAAGATCAACTTCCCAACCGTCCTCCAGAAGATGCAACTCCAGACCAGTTAGTGGCCTATCAGAAACATGTGACCGATTCTGAACTTGCGAGTTGCATCATGCTAGCCTCTATGGTACCTGAGCTGCAAAAGCAGCATGAGCATATGGATGCTTATACCATCATCTTCCATCTTCATGAGTTGTTTGAAGAGCAGGCGAGATCCGAAAGGTTCGAAGTCTCCAGACTCCTCTTCACCTCTAGGATGCAGGAAGGCACTTCTGCCTCACAGTTTGTGTTAAAGATGTTGGGGTACATTGAGCAACTGAGCTCACTCGGTTTTGCAATGGATCATGAACTAAGTATTGACTTAATTCTGCATTGTTTGCCCAAAAGTTATTCACAATTTGTGACGAACTATCTGATGAACAAGCTGGAGACTACCATTCCTGAGTTTCTCAACCTGCTAAAGACTATAGAGCCTTCTGTGAAGCAGGATCAAAAGACGGTACTGTTAGTTGGTTCCTCGAAGAAAGGTTCTAAGAGGAAGGCCAAAGAACAGAATAAAGGAAAGAAGAAAAAGGCCAAAAAGACTGAAAAGACACCAAAAGGGACTTGCCATCACTGTGGCAAGGAGGGTCACTGGCAAAGAAATTGCAAGGTTTATCTTGAGTCCTTGAAGAAGAAGGCATCCGATGCCCCATCCTCTTCAAGTATCTTCGTTATTGAATGTCACTCTATTCCTCAAATACCTGGGTACTTGATACTGGGTGTAGCTCACATATATGTAATGACATACAGAGGCTAAGGAATAGAAGAAGACTCGTCAAGGGAGAAGCAGATTTGCGACTTGGAAATGGAGCAAAGATTGCTGCTGTTGCCATCGGAACAAATTTGCTAAAGCTCCCTACTGGACTGTAACGCCCCAAAATTTTCCCATATGAAATATTATGAAATTCATGAAATATTATTATGGAATATTATGAAATACTATGAATTCATGAATATGAAATATTATAAAATTCATGAAATATTATCATGAAATATTATGAAATATTATGAATTCATGAAATATTATTATTATTATGAAACTTCATGATGGGCTTGGCTTAATGGGCTTGGATGTGGATTAGTGCAAAATGTGATAAAAAGGAAATATAGAAAGGAGGAGGCAAGGATTGAACCTTGAACCTCCTAGTTGCACTAATTATGTCCAAACCAATGAACCAAGCAATATTTCATGTATAGGGAATAAGAAACATGCTTGTTAAAAGCTAGGGAAGTGAAGAGACATGTCTCTTCATGAGAAAAGTATAAATAAGGGAAAGAGAAGTTGGAATAACTTCCTCTTCTTCTTCTTCTTCCTCCCTCTCATCACCGAAATTCACTTCCCCTTCCCTTTCATTTTTGAAAAAGTAAACCCTAGGGTTTTAACCCTAGGGAATTGGAAGGAAGAAGAACTCTACAAGGATCTTGCCCTCTACTAGGGCCAAGGGTTCCATAGAAGTGTTAGGAAGGAGAACACTCACCTTCCTTCAACCAAGGGCACCTTAAGATTTTAGAGAAGGAGAAATTCAAGCGAAAGGATGTAAGTATCCCCTCGCCTGCAGTGTAATAGTTGTTGTGTGATTATTCTCCTTGATTGGTTTGAAAATGGGGACTTTTTCCCCTTTGTAAGTTTCGGCCACCCCCTTAGGGGAAGGCCTTGGTTCTTTCCTTGATACATGAGAAGACCTTTGAGACTTAGAGTATATATGTATGTTGATTTTCTTCATGATGGTATGAACAAAAAGGAAGAAAAAAAAACTAGGGTTTCACCCTTTGTAAGTTTCGGCCACCCCCTTAGGGGAAGGCCTTGGTTCCTTCTTGTTACATAAGTAGACCCTTGGAACTTAGGGTATATGTATATGTGGTTCATTCAAAATATTGTGAACAAAATCTAGGGTTTTACCCTTGTGTAAGTTTCGGCCAACACCCAAGAGGAGACTTTGGTTACTCCTTGATACATGTGAAGACCCCTTGGAACTTAGGGTATACATATATGTTGTGTCCCTTCATTTTGTGATAACAAAAACTAGGGTTTAGGGTTTGGATGGGTTTCGGCCAAGGCATGGAAACAAGGGTTAGTGAGGGTGGAATTATCCTATAATATATCCATGGTTAATGTATTGTAAGATAGTGTATACAAGGTGTTTGAATGAATGTCTGTGTGAAGGTTTATTTCAAAACCCTAATTTTCCCCTACCCTTGAGTTTCGGCCAACCCTAGAAGGACTAGGGTCTAGGGTTGCATAATTATCCCATGATGTGCTTTATGTTTAATAAGTTGCATGAAATGTATGTGAAGGTTAAACTACCCTACGGGACATGATTATGTTTAGTAAGATGTATGTATGAACATGTATGAAATATGATGTATGTATGAACATGTATGAAATATGATGTATGTATGAACATGTGTGAAATATGATGTATGTATGAACATGCATGAAATATGATGTATGTATGAGCATGCCTTATAGCCCATGGGGCACACTTATGAAATTGCATGTGATATGTTAAAATGCTTGAACGGATACTCTACTAAGTATGGGATCAAGAGCACCCCTTATGTTGTGTGGTGTGTCCCTACGGGATCATGAGCACCCTTGAAGAGTGGTGTGTCCTGTAAGAGTGATTTGGAGTACTCCTTAGCATATATGCAAAAGCATGATAAGTATTTTACTTTTGAAGTTGTGTACCCGACTCGGAAGGGGGTCGTTAAACAAATCCGGGGTGCATGTTAACGTAAGGTCATGGCTCCGGTAGGACGGAAGGGTCCTGCTCTAATTAATTGGTGGCTCGCTACCCCAATTCATTAGGGAACGCGCAATAGTTACGCGCGATATGTGGTACACAACAGGGCCCAATATGATATGGATGTATTTTTAAGTAATACCATTATGGAATTGTTTTGAAAACATTCATTGAAAACATTTATTATATGTGAAGAGTATGCTTAAGGTACTTGATACTGCATGCTTAGAAACTTGGATGTTTAGTATGCTTTGATGAACTCATGCTTATGATTTATTATGTGTACATGTTATATTCTTTCGTATGGATTTTGCGAGTAGGACAGGATCCTTACTAAGCATTTGTGCTTACAAGTTTATGTGTTGTCTTATGCTGCAGATAAGGGTAAGAAACACTTAAACTAAAGGAAGAGGCAGGAGGCTGAAGATGTGTGGGGTGGTGGCTCGGGAAGAAAGACTTCTATATCTACATTATTATGCTTATGTTTATGTTCCTTGACAATGAATGATAGTGATTAGGATCGATATTGCATGATGATGATTATACTTGGAATTCTCATATACTTGATTTTATTGGATTATATAATAGTTTGAAATAATATGTGAACCTATCATGTTATGGAATAACTCGTGATTGAAATATTTCAAGTGATGTTCTAGCATGATATTCGTTTGATATGTTCTGGAAGTATGCTTAGCACTTGTAAATATTACTTGATAGTTTTAGACAAGCATGCTCAGCACTTAGTCTTTGCACTTTTGCCTTATTGTTTTAAATTTTATGCTAGAGAAAAAAAAATATATGATTAATTGTTACGTAACCCCGCCCCGAGAGTAGATATAAGGGCGGGCATTACATGGACGTATCTTAGAATTGGATAATTGTTATTTCGTTCCTTCGTTAATAAAGAACATTGTATCTATTTCATGTTTGAATGAAAAGGGTTATCATTTAACTTTTAGTAACAATTGTTGTTACATAACTTTAAATGGTGTTCTTTATGGGAATGGAACTTTGTGCAATGGTATCTACACGTTAGATTTATCCGGTGACGTTTTCAATATCGAAGTTAGCAACAAACGTGCTAGAATAGATAATCGAATAGACTCCTACACGTGGCATTGTCGTCTTGGCCATGTAAGTAAGAAACGCATAACCAAATTACACCGATGTGGAATTTTGGAATCATTTGAACCCGATTCATTTGATACATGCGAATCATGCTTAAAAGGCAAGATGACCAAATTACCCTTTTCCGGAAAAGGTAATCCAGTGGGAGAATTGCTTGGTCTAATACATACTGATGTATGTGGACCAATGTCAACTCTTGCACAAGGAGGCTATAGCTACTTCATCACCTTTATCGATGATCACTCACGATTCGGGTATGTGTTCTTGATGAAACACAAATCTGAAGCCTTTGAGAAATTCAAAGAGTTCAGAAATGAAGTAGAGAAATAGCTTGGCAAAAGTATTAAGATACTTCGATCCGATCGAGGTGGTGAATACTTAAGTCAAGAGTTTCAAGATTATCTTAGGGACAATGGGATATTATCCCAATGGACTCCGCCGTATACACCACAGCATAATGGTGTATCTGAGAGGCGCAACCGAACCTTGATGGACATGGTTAGGTCGATGATGAATCATGCAACTCTTCCAAGATCCTTTTGGGGCTATGCACTTAAGACAGCTGTTTACTTGCTAAACAGAGTCCCGACCAAGGTAGTCTCAACTACTCCATATGAGATATGGAATAGTAAGAAACCTCACTTAACTCACCTTAAGATATGGGGTTGTCCTGCTTATGTGAAGCGGACTGTATCAGACAAATTGGATGCTAAGTCTGATAAATGTCTATTTATTGGATACCCTAAGGAAACGAAGGGTTACCAATTCTATCATCCCTTGGAACAAAAGGTGTTTGTTTCAAGGCATGCTGTATTTCTGGAAAAGGAATTTCTTTTACAAGAAAACAGTGGGAGTGGCATTGAACTTGATGAAGTTCAAGAAACTCCAATAGACATTACAGAGACACCTAGTCTAGACCCACAACCAATAACTCATAATGATGAGCTATTAGTTGAACCTAAAACTACACCACCTCTTCGTAGGTCTGATAGGACACGCAATATTCCAGAGAGATACGGATTTCTCATAAGTGAATCAAACGACGATGAACCTATCAGTTATGAAGATGTTCTGAAAAATTCAGAAAGAGACAAATGGCTTGAAGCCATGAAGTCGGAAATGGATTCCATGTACGAAAACCAAGTATGGGACTTGGTTAACCCACCTGAAGGGATTAAGCCCATAGGGTGCAAGTGGGTTTTCAAGAAGAAAACCGACATGGAAGGTAATGTTGTTACCTTTAAGGCTAGATTAGTGGCAAAAGGATATCGTCAGAAACAAGGAATTGATTATGACGAAACCTATTCGCCAGTAGCTATGCTTAAATCCATTCGGATGCTCCTAGCCATAGCAGCTCATTATGATTATGAGATATGGCAAATGGATGTGAAAATAGCTTTCCTTAATGGAAACCTGCTTGAGGATGTATACATGATACAACCTGAAGGTTTCACATCGGTTGATAAAACCAAAGTATGCAAGCTTCGACGATCCATATATGGACTGAAGCAAGCATCCAGGAGCTGGAACATCCGTTTTGATGAGACAATCAAAAAGTTTGATTTCTCACAAAATCCAGACGAACCTTGCGTGTACAAGAAGGTTAGTGGGAGTGCAGTCGTATTCCTAGTATTATATGTCGATGACATCTTACTTATAGGAAACGATATATCAGTCTTACAGACAGTTAAAATTTGGTTGTCCAAAACTTTCTCCATGAGACCTGGGAGAGGCAACCTATATCCTTGGGATTAGAATCTATAGAGATAGATCAAAACGGTTGCTTGGTCTTTCGTAGTCTACATATATAGACCGAGTGCTAAAAAGGTTTAGCATGTCGGAATCCAAGAAAGGTTACCTTCCCATCAGGCATGGGATCAACCTTTCAAAGTCTATGTGTCCGCGCACAGAAGACGAGAGGATTTGCATGAATAAGATTCCCTATGGATCCGCGATAGGATCTATCATGTATGCTATGTTATGTACTAGGCCCGATGTATCGTATGCTTTGAGCGTCACAAGCAGATACCAGACGGATCCAGGAATGGATCATTGGGTGGCTGTCAAGACAATCCTTAAGTACTTAAGAAGAACTAAGGATGTGTTCCTAATATATGGAGAAGGAGATATGGTAATACGTGGGTATACAGATGCCAGTTTCTAGACAGATAAGGATGACTCCAAATCTCAGTCTGGATACGTATTTACTTTGAATGGAGGCACAATAAGTTGGAAATGTTCCAAACAAGACACCGTAGCGGATTCTACCACGGAAGCAGAATATATCACAGCTTCGGTAGCAGCAAAGGAAGCAGTCTAGATCAAGAAGTTTGTCTCCGAACTTGGTGTGGTTCCAACCATTGATGAAACAGTGTCGGTTTACTGCGACAACAATGGAGCTATTGCACAAGCAAAGGAACCAAGGTCTCATCAGCGATCCAAACACGTGCTTCGCCGCTATCATCTGATCAGAGAGATTATAAGTAGGAATGATATACAAATTGAGAAAATTCCCACTGAAAGGAATTTAGCGGATCCTTTAACTAAGCCTTGCCTCAAAAAGTTGAGGGTCATATAGAGCCTGTGGTATTGGATACCGTAGCGATTGGCATTAGGCCAAGTGGGAGTTGTTAGTGATTTGAGAGAAGTGTCCTAAGGCAATCGCCTTATGATGTAAAACATTTATTTAATAAAGATAATTCACTATTTGAGTATACATGTTTGTGTATTTGATTGGGATCTTAAACTCATCTACTGAATGTCCGCAATACAATTCACAGCATAAGAGAATTTGTGATGGGATCACAACTAGTGATTATCTCTAAATGTGCAATTGTGAAGTATTGAAAATCTCCCTAGTCGATGAATTGATAAAACGGACACTATCAATTCTGTTGAGACTACCATGGTTATTCTCTAATCAGCTGATTCTCACTGGCTGGTGACATTGGGATGTCCGGAGATAAACATGGATGCTAGTTAAGGGAACTAGTTCATTGGAGTGACTAGCCGTAAAACTTCATATGGTAATCTACATATAGATATGTCAATGACGTTCTTACTGCAGCTTAAGTACGATGTTCCTTTGACTTGCGGTGTTCAAGTCATCTTGGTCATGGAGACTTATACTTTAACATCTTAAGCAAGCATCTCCAAGGAGGTGTGGACCCAGGATGATTGGGTATAAGCCAAACTGCCTGAAGATGTTTGAACAGCCTACAAAGGATTCACCACTCCTTGCGAGGAGATGTATACCCAGGCCTATCGTCGGATTGTTACTCAAAGCCTCTGGCCAGAGCATGTCATGTTTAGAGTATGAGTCTCTTAAATACATGAGAGTAATTAGAAATCCAAAGGAGGAGAATGACACTACTTGGGCTAGGTGTGACATAGTCAGCCTAGTGGGGACTGACACACATAGACCGTGTCCTGAACCAAGTGGGTATAAGATGGTGAAGGGAATGAGGCACGATTCATTAGAGCTACTGAAGGGTTTCAGAATTATTTCTGAGGTCAACCGTTGATCTTTCGATTAATTGGGGGTCATGATGTACTACTAGGTGCCACTCATGATCGTTCTATAATTGGTTGATTATAGACGACCAACATAAATCGAAAGCCTATTTAGTCACACGCACTACGAGTAATCCGAGGGATTTAAAACGAGTTGAAAATTGGATTTTCCGATCAAGAGAAATAAGTCGAATCTGAATTAATCAGAGCGCAATGGAAGCTTAAAATGGCTAAGTCTTTTGAAGGCTTATCGGGCGAATTAAATGAGTTTAATTCGCGATGGGTTCGGCTCGGTTTGGCCAGCCAAAGAGGGTGCCAACCCTCTTTGGTTTGGCCGCCACAACAAGGGGAGAAAACCAATTTATTTGGTTTAATTAATAAAATAATTAGCGCGATTTGTTTTATAAAATTATGGAAAATAAATTGATATATAAAGAAATTTATATAAAGAAATTTTATAAAGAAATTTGTAGAAATTTATTCTTTTTATGGAAATTAAAATAAACCATGATTGGTTTATTTTAATTAATAAATCAATTATGAATTGATTTTTCCATGATAAGAAAATTTTATACAAATTTTATTCCATAATTAAAAGAAGAATGTATTTGTTTTATTATAAGTTAGTTATAATAAAACTGGCATAACGAATAATTCAAAAGAAAATTTATAAGATAAATTCCTTATAAATTTATTCCGTTAATTCCGTTAAAGGGGAGACTTGCAAGGGAGAGGCTACTATATAAAGAACCAAAGGCAAGCCTTGAATCCAATCAATGATATCAAGAGATTAAATCTCTCCCTCTCTCTCTCTATTCCCTCTCTCTCTCTAGGGCCGGCGCCCCTTTCTCTAGGGCCGGCTCTCTCTCCTCCCCTAGGGCCGGCGCACATCCCAGGGTGGCCGTGAGCTTCATCCACCAAGAAGGTGCCGAAGAAGAAGAAGCGGATCGCGACTCCTTCCTTCCTTTCCCGGAATTTTGATTCCGTTACTTGGTGGTTAGTTTCCTTTCTTTCTCTTGATCTAGTTGTGCTTTGAGAATCTAGTAGTTCTCGTCGGCACAAAACTCGTGGCTTTGCGAAGTCATCCCGAAGAGAACTCGGCGTGGACGCGAATAGAGGCGGAGCTTCCAAGGGACGCTACGGTTGGATCTCGTCCCTTACTTCGAGTTACGCGAGGTACTAAGTAAATTAGTTTACTTTTCCGCAAAATTTTAATTTATGATCATGTCCACACATCATAAGGTCGCATGCTAGATACGTGGTTAAAATAATTTGAGAAATTATTTATGCTAATTCTTCCGCTGCACGTAAATATTTAAAATTTACGAACCCGTATCCTTGTCAACATGCACCCGGTCCCAACAGTGCGTGTGACTAAATAGGCTTTCGATTTATATTGGCCGTCT